>JAAGNO010020520.1:64110-85236 GCA_033439905.1 Ceryle rudis | reverse complement strand
TCTCCTTTTTATTATTAACTTTATTTTTTATTTTTATTTTTTTTTTTATTAAAAGCAAGCTTGGATGCAAGTGACTGGCATGGAAAACTAAAAAGCAACTTGAAAGTTTGTGAGAATTATTTTTGTGCGTTTCAAACGCAAAGCGAGGATTATAAACAGTATAAAAGCTTTACCAGTTCAACGTTATCCATCAGAGGCCCCTCAGAATGCCCAGATGAATACGGGAGTGGACAAGGTTCTGGTTCCTTTCAGAGAGCTGCCTCAACCTTCTGGGTTTTTCCTCAGGCATTGATGTTTGGTGCATATGAAAGGATTTCTCCAGGGGTTTTTTCCAAGGGTTTTGTGGGAAGTAAAGCAGATTGGGTGAAGTAAGAATACAGACTTAAGTTCTTTCTGTATTTTTGGTGGTAGAGAACTGACTTCTGCATTATCTCACAAACACATAGGAAACATAAAAAGGGGAAATTATGCAGAAAAACATAAATTATGTAGATGCTGGAAAGCCTATGCAAAACATGATATGTGCACATAATAGCATATTTCCCTAGGGTCTAATTGCATCCTTTGGGTACCTTTTGAAGCATCTGAATATTCAGAAGAAAGCAAATTTATTGTAATTTACAAAATATCACAAAAAATAAGGTTGATAAAATGATGTATGTTGTAACGGAAATTCACTCTTCAGTCGTTTCCTCAAAGTTGACCAAAGACTAAACTGGAATAAATTGGAGCAGCCATTAGGTGGGGGATCAGGCTGTTTCTCTCTTTTCCCTTTACAGCTCTGGTACTTTTCCAGACGTGTTTTTGGCAGGTCCTCAGCGCCAGCCCTTGTGAGGAGAACCGCAGGGCTGCTGTGGTGGGTAATAAACGGCTCGTATGCCATTTATTTTCTTTTCGGTAGCTGAGATTTAGTCAGGGTAGAGAAGCCTCATGACAACCCCTTGGGGTGGCTCTAAGTGGACATAATGGGGGAAGTCCGGTGTCAGAAGGGCTCATCATGATATCTGGTCTCCTACCGAAACTCCTTCCATGCCCCACTGAGCAAATTGACAGATATTTCTTTGCATGGAGAAACAGGTAATCTGCAGATAATCAAAATGCCCCTGGACCAATTACAGCTGCCCTCGGTGATCTCTTCCCCGTTGGGATGAATATGTAAGCTTTTGGGAAACTTGTGATCAGTCACCAAAATCTAAATATATTCATCTGTCTTTGAAACAGCTTCGCCGCTTTGAACTCGGGAGTCAGGGGGTAAAATAAAACAATCAGAAATTCTTGCTGAGCCACATTCTAACATTTTTCTAGAGTCAGGAGGTTATCGTCGCTCTTCTTCTCTAACTGTTCCCTCATCAAAGGCAGAGTCAAATGCCCTAACCACCTCTCACTGGGCTCCCCTTCCAAGTTGCCAGGATTATCATCAGACTCCTGATGCAGTCGCTGGGGAATAGAGCCTGTTCCTTTTGCAGTGCCTCGACTGGAGGGAGACTTGAGTAATTACTTTCGATAACTGGTATCTATATATAGATGTTCATATTTCAGGTCAGACATACATAGGCTCTTGCTTTGGAGAACAAACACTTTTGAAGAGTGGGCTATCTGTAGGTTAAAGAGTTTTCCTGGCAAAAGCTCGAGGAAGAGATTACATTAGCCATCCGTATCCATCATCAGTGCATTGACCCATTGTTGTGATGGGTTCTGAGCTTGGCACATGAAAGGGTACCAGATTCTGCAGAGGTTTTACTACTCAAACCACAGCCCATCTCGCTCTGTTAACAATAAAACTCATCTTTCTGTCAGCAAAAACTGGTCTGAGACTCAAATGTAAACAGTAGCGAAATGGTTGAACTTCAGCCCATTACCTTTTGCAGAGCCAGTTTGATGGGAATTTGTCTGTTGACCTTAAAGCAGGAAAATCTGGGGCCCTCCATGACAAATAGAAAGCACCAAGACTTTAACCTTCATCCTCGTTCAAAATCTACACACCCTCTGGAAAAAACAAACAAGACTCAGATGATGGCAGAGAAAAAGAATCTGTGTAAGCAAGTTATAGATCAGGGAGGTACCACATAAAGTCAAGTAAGTTCTCAACATGTTATCCAAGTTACTTTATATCATCTTTAAGAAGTTTTCCTCCTCCTGTGGTCACTCAGACTATGGGAAGGGCTGTGGTTTTTATTCCTCTGATAGGTCATGAAAGAATGTTGGTCCTGGGACCCTTCCGCTCTTGGATGGGGTCACTGGGATTTGCCATCTCAGTTGTCTTACCTTCCTGCAGAGACTGGGGAGTGGAGGATCAGTGTCAGGAGGATGGGACAAGTCTTGACCAGTCATGGTGCCCAGTGACAGGACAAGACGTAATGGGCACACTTTTGAGTATAGGAATCTCCATCTAGATGTGAGGAAGAACTTCTTTACTTTGAGGGTGATAGAGCACTGGCCCAGGCTGCCCGGAGAGGTGGTGGAGTCTCTGAAGACTTTCAAAACCTGCCTGAATGTTCTTCTGTGCAACCTTCTCTAGGTAAACCTGCCTTGGCAGGAGGGCTGGACTTGATGATCTCCAGAGTTTCCTTCCAACCCCTATCACTCTGTGATTTAGTGATTCCGAGTGAGGTCTTTTGGTGTTGCACTGCTCTGTGGGTCCCATCCTGGTGGCACAGCCTTGTGCAGCTGTGTAGGATCCAGATGAAGCACCCAGATGCCTTCATGGTGTCCATGGTACTCTATTACTTGCTTGGCCTTGCTTCGCTCCGACAACCTTGTATTCATAAACACATGTCCAGGCTTCCCCACGCTTGGAATTTAAATACATAAATGTCCTGCAAAGATCTGTTGTTGGTTAGTAATATATTGTCAGCTGTCCTGCCAGCCTTTTTATCTTCTGATTAGCTTTGAAATCATTGAAGCCGGTGAAGATTCGTTTGTTATCTTGGTTCTCGAAGGACTAGAAATCCAGTGATTGCACAAATGTGCTGTGAGGCAAGTACCCATTTGTAAGATAGATGATGATTGCTTGTCGATACCAAGAAAAAGAGCTTTGTCAAATCTCAAGTCGTCTCCTTTTTTTAATAAAAAATATCATTTTTATTTTCATGCTCTGAGAAAATTGTAAGGCTGCTAGCAGTAGGCAAAGTAAAAAAAAAAAAAAAAACAACCACCCCAAAACCCAAGGTGACTCAGATGTTTGTTTATTTGTCTGCTTTTGAGGTATGCAAGACATTATTTTATTTTTTTTCAGAACAAAAGCTGTCAAGGGAAAGAAAATGCTTCTTTTATGATAAGCTCATGCAGGTTTACAGGAATTTTCTGTCTTTAATGAGCAAAGATGTAATCTACTTCATTGCCTCCTTTCTCTAATCATCTCCCTGAGATGGAGCTCTCCATCACAAGCACAGGAACCAGTACAAGACCTAGTGGGACTTGACTTGCTGTTGGGCAGACTTTGGGAGCTGGGAATCTTGTTTTGGTACAAATACTTGGCCGCAAGATCCAGAGTCATCTCCTACTGCTCTATATTGATGTAGAGGTAATGTCTCCAAAGCATCCTTGGGCTGGGTTAATACATAGTCCAGGTGAGAAATGAGGTGGCTAGAGGTGTTTGCACAGCCAATGTTGTCTTGGCACAGTGCTGTGTAAAGGCACCGTTAACACTTTATATTTTCTGCTCTTCGTTGATACGTACACTGTAATTTTAATGGGGGAAGCTATGGAGACATGCTGTGTAAGCAGACTATGGATGTCTATCCATACCTTAGGGAAAGGATATCTGTGTTAATAGTGTCCGAGGAGGAGACAGGATCAAAACTGCTGTTTAAAAACAACAAAAAAACCCCACCCAAACCAAAACCAACCAAACAAACCCCAAAAACCAGTATCTAAGTAACTGTATAGCTGTTAAGTAATTTCGAACAAAAAAATTATTTAAATTCCTTAGGGTGAAACTGCATCCTAAACCTGGGATTTACCAAGGAACATTTAGTGAGAGAGTCTTCACTTGGAGCAGGGGTTTGGTTTAGCTCACTTGTTTCCCCCTGTACACCTGGGAGCACAACAACAACTTGTATGGCTTCTTTCCTGCCATGGATCTTTTTTCTGCTGTATTTCCATGGGTGCTTGGGGGAGCGGAGCTCAGCCCAAATGTCCTCTGAGCAGGAGTCATGAGGCCTGTGCTTGGGGCGTGCTATGGTGTGAGATGCATTTGGTCCTCTTGGAGCAGATCACAGAATCATAGAATGGTTTGAGTTGGAAGGGACATCAAAGATCATCTCATTCTGACCCCCCTGCCATGGGCAGGGACACCTCCCACTAGACCAGGCTGCTCAAACGTCCATCCAACCTGATCTTGAACACATCCAGTGATGGAGAATCCACAGGTTTCCTGGGCAACCTTTTCCAGTGTCTCACCATCCTCAGAGTGAAGACCTTCTTCCTAATGTCTTATCTAAACATTCCGTCTTCCAGTTTGAAGCCATTGTCCTTCATCCTATCACTACAACCCTTGTAAAATATTCCTCCCCAGGTTTCTTGTAGGGCCCCTTCAGATACTGGAAGGCCACAATAAGGTCTTCTCAGAGCCTTCTCTTCTCCAGGCTGAACAACCCCAACTCTCTCAGCCTGTCCTTGTAAGAGAGGTGTTCCAGCCCATCATCATCAGCTGCTGCTCTGTTCTTTGTTAACTACCTGCCTTTATGTATCTGTTATACAGGTTACGCCACCACCCTCCAGAAAATCCAGGTTTTCCAGGAGGCCCCTGGGAAGTGGGAAACAAAAGAGTGAGAAACAAACTTCCTAAGTGAGCATATACCTTTATTCTGAATCATGACATGATTTTGTTTGTCTCCATCATCCCTTGTTTCTTTCAACTTTCTCCTCCCCCTGTTTTGTTTTGGTTTTTTTTTTCCATGCCATAAAAATAGGAGCCAGGCTCTTATGACCCAGTAGGAGACAGGTCTTTCTGCTTGTTTGCTCTGCAAAGGCTTAGCAGACTTTTGGCCACTGTGAAATGACTCAGAGCAATGAGGAGGGTGGCTGGAGCTGGCTCTGGGTAGCTATTGCTCTGCATTTCCCTTCACAAAGCTTTCATTGAAGGATCTTTCTCCTGTAAGTGGTGTAAGAGGATAAGGAGCAAAGATCTGTGATTTCTTCCTTCAAGAACTTAAATATACAATCTCGGTAAGGGCTGTGCAGTGAGCAAATGTGAGCTCAGAGTGAAAAATGAGGAATCACGTGAGTAACGTGTTTTTTGTTTATTTAAGAGGAAAAAAACCCTCCTACTACTACCAGCACTGACCTTTCCTCCCTGGGAGGGAATAGATAAGCAAATGGGAAAACTGGGGGTGTGGGAAGGAGGGATGAGAAAAGAGAGATATTGACTTGAAGCACAACTCTGTCGTATGAGTGTCCATCTGTCCATCCATCTGTGAATATATTGTAATTATTATTAATATAAGTGATGTCATGGGTTCTTGGCATGACTATAGAGCCCCTGGGACAGCTCTGGAGCAAGTTAGAGGAAATAATAGTGTCTGTGCGCAGAGCTAGGGATCCATTTGGCTCACTGGGAGTCAGGTTTTCAGTGCCAAACCACTCTCTGTGGAAGAGCAAGTGTTCTGAGTCTGCACGAAAGCTTCCAGGGAGGTCAGGACGGCTGTCTTCTCAGAGGAGTGCCGAGTGCATGGTCAGAAAACATATAACTTACAAAGCACATGGTTCCTCTGAACCCTTTCCAAGCCTGCCACCAGCCAAGGAACTTTGGTTTTATAGTTTCACACGTCTTCATTTTTGTGGATTTAACTGGACCAGCAGTGTTGCTGTGGATTAGCTGGGAGTTAAACAACACTTCTGTGGTCCCCTCTCTGTTAAAAGGATCTACCATGAAATGCTCCTTGTGTCTCCAAGGGCTGGGTTAACAGCCTGCCCGTGCAGTCCTGGCAAGTACATGTGCCCTGTGAGAGATGACAGCACCAGATTCCAGATAAATCCCACATCAACTCTTCCCATTTCTTTGAGCTTCTAATGGTGCTTGGAAGTGAGGATTTGAGAAATAACAGGACCCGTAATCCAGGACATTTACAGTTGTTCTCCCAGAAAATGGGTCCCTGGGCTGATCTCCTTCATGCTGGGAGGATGGAGTAGTACTGGGCTGTCATGGAGGAGCCCCCTTGTGTCCAGGGGTCTGCTGCCCATCCACAAGTTGTGAAGCAGCTGTGTGTGCCCAAGACAGATCCTGGGTTCCCTCTGAAGCCTGGTCCATCAACACCCAGGTGTCCTGCCTGAGCTAGGCAGGTTAGTGTCAGCTGATAGGCCCATGTTGGATCTCCTAAAGAGTTTTTGGGGAAACAGCTGAGGAAATGGTTGTTTCTTAGAGTGATTTAATTGATCATTTATTCATTTTTATACTCTGATCTCAGTTCAGATGGATCTCACCAAGCTGATGGGTACCTTCAACTCTTATTAAAAGGATTGGGATTGAGTTTTTGTGCCATCTGCATTTCTTTGCGGAAAATAAATGTTTCACGTGTTCCAATACCATGAATTCCAGAAAGATGGGGGGTGGGGTGGGGGTGGGGGGAACACATTGTCCTAAAAGCAGGCCCAAAATGTTCCTTAGTCTTGTAATGTGCAATGTTTTTTCCGAGATTTCTCAATCCATGCCTACTAGTTTTCAAGCCTTTAGACATTTTTTTCTCTTTCATAATTTGGATTTGGGCTCTCTGTAAAATTAATTTACCATTGCTAAAGCCAAGTACTGCATTTTAGGCTGTCCGGTTTAGACATATTTTTAAAGTCAAATACATTGCTATGAGGACAGGCTGAGAAGAGTTGGGGGTGTTCAGCCTGGAGAAGAGAAGGCTTCAGGGAGCTTATTGTGACCTTTCAGTATTTAAAAGGGGCCAACAAGAAAGCTGGGGAGGGACTCATTGTCAGGGAGTGTAGTGATAGGAAAAGGGGTAACAGTTTCAGACTGGAAGAAGGGAGATTTAGACTAGAAACTAGGAAAAAGTTCTTTGCTCTGAGGGTGGTAAGAAGCTGGAACAGGTTGCCCGGGGAAGCTGTGGATGCTCCATCACTGGATGTATTCAAGACCAGGTTGGATGGGGCTTTGAGCAGCCCGGGAGGTTTCCCTGCCCATGGCAGGTGTGTTGGACTAGAAGATCTTTAAGATCCTGTTCAACCCAAGCCCTTCTATGATTCTATGATATTAAAGAAGAAGGAAAGAACTACAAATGCAAACAGTCAAAGTGAGCAAGTTTTAAAAATTGGATGGAAGAAGCTGAGCCTGAAGCTTGGACAGGTTCAGCTACAAGCTGTTTAGAAAAGAGCCATGAAGGTGTATAAGCCGAGGATATCGTGTAAAGGTGAAGAATGGCTCCTGTGAAGTGTGGCAGAAAAATCCCCAGCACCGAGGAAGTTTAAGGCATATGTAGGTGCATAAGGTCGTGGAGCTTGGATATACTTGCTCATAGTGTTTTAGTAAGCAGGACAATGCTCATAAATCAAGAAGCATTCTGCAAGAGGGGCTGGACTCCTGAGAAGAGACATGAAGGTACTGAATGTGATGAGGAGAGGAGAGATGTGAAATTAGTTGAGCAATACTTGAGAGGTGCAGTCGCACCTAATAGTCATTAGTTCAGAAGAAGAGTTGTCCTTGAAAGCAATGTGAGATCAGGAACAGGAGTAGATTAGGTAGACTGTCAAGAATGACTTGCTGACAGCATGATCTTTTAGGACTTGTAGTTTCTTAAGGGAGTCTGTCATTTGGACCATTTGAACCTAAGCTTCTGCTTTTTGCCCCATTTATAAAACAAGAGCGGATGAAGTGAGATTAAAATCTGCTCTGAGGGTGAGAACTTTCACTGATAGTTAAATGGTTTTGATGAACAAATAAGTGTTGGTTGGGTTTTTTTGGTTTGTTGGTTTTTTTTTTCTTCTGTTATTTATTTACAAGATATGAATTGCTGGAGGGAAAGGATGCAAAATGCAGTCTCGTGATGTTTTCTACAGTGGTATGGATAACCAGCCTGATTAGAGAAGCCTGGCAATATTTCTCCCTGTGAAAGGTCACTGTCACCTTTGTTCAGCATTGCCTTGTGGATGAGAGGGAATGGGGCTGGGAAAAAGGGGAAAGGAGACAGCCAGGAAGGGTAGCAGGAAAATTAGACGAGCAGGAATCCTCTCCTGGATGCATCCACACTTGAAACTCATAATCAGAAGGCACAGGGATATAGACTGAATTTATATCTGTATTCCAAAGCAGCGTAACAGGGAAGCTTCTCATCAGTGATACATGTTACAGGGACTGAGAAATCCCCGGCGCAGCGGTGCCTTATATGCGCAAGATTAATGCAAAGTAAAAGATCACTCTCTAGCCCCACCACCCACACATCTGCTGACCACCCTCATCCGCTCTGGCTTCAGCGGTCTGCGTGGCTCCATGCGTGGTGAGAGGCTGGTTATGATTAATCGGGTACCACAGGAGATGCTGAACGTTCATGGCCCTGCAGAGCCCAGGGTTGCTGGTGTCTGCGGTGATGACTGGGGGGAGAAGGCTTTCTGTTGCCAGATAGAAATAGCAAGAAAAAGAACCCGACCATACTGAAAAAAAAAAAAAAAAAAGGATATTTCTGTGAAACTCATAGGAAGTAAAAAATCAGTAGCTTTGCAGAGCTCTGCTCCCAGTATTAGTCTTTGTGATTAGGCTAATGAGCCCTGACTCTTACAGGTATAGTATGCTGTGATACCCACAGGGGTTGGGATCTTCATCAGACAATTAGGTCTCTCCCTCTGTGCAGGCATTTTATAATAAATAATCAGTGGTCTTCATACGGTTTTGAAGCTGGTCAGCATAGTCATTAGCCTGCATAGCTCGGAAGTTCAGCTGAATGTACTTACTTAGAGTTGTTTGCAATATCTCGCCTGGTAATGAATGCAAATATTTTTACTAAAGTAAATGTTTAGATTTCTTGAATACAATTAGAGGGTTGTGGGTTTTTTTTTCCCACTTAAAAAAGGCAAAAAAAAAAAAAGCCTTGATGCATAAAGATTACCTTCATTGGGATTCTGGTGCTGTGCTCTACCATGTGACATTGGCCTCTACCATGTGACATTGGCCTCTACCATGTGACATTGGCTCACATTTGGCTGGGTTTGGTATGTGTCATGGTGAAGGAGACTTGTTGCCTAGTTGTGTGTCAGTTAGCAGGGCTTTTGCCCCTTTCTTCACAGACACGTGTGTGAAAACGGGCCCAAAGGGGACTATGGCCATATCTTGCATGGAAAAAATAACATGCAAATCCTCCAGATTTATTTCTGACCCTTTTTCTAGTTTTCCATCTGGTTTAGCAGCATTTTTTTATCATTTGTATTGCGGTCTCCTCTTATGCTGGGCCCAGCTGGCCTGCCCTGCCGTGTCCTGGTGATGTACCGCGAAGGGTGGTGTTCTCAGCACCAACTGCCTTGCCAAGCGCAGGATGCATTTGGCCAAGTCTCAACCCTGCAATATTTCTGATAATTTCTTACTCCCTGCTAAATTTGTAGAAAGCTCTTCAAAACTCATCTGTCAAAAGCATCAGCACTGCTCAGATAACTGTTTTAATTTTATTTGATTGCTTCTAGCCGCGCCATCTCCTTGGATGATTGATCGTGGCCTCTTTGTCGCAGAGCACTTGGGAGAAGGTACAAAAATCAGACTAAATGATAGCGTCGGCCAAACGCTTGGGCTGTAATGAAGCCAGTTCCTGACCCACGAAACTGATTTGCCAAAGATAAATCCCCTTTTGGTTAAAAAGCCAAACCGAACAGATGTCTCGCACGGTGCCCTGTAAATAAGCATCTTGCAGCTCCGGTGGCTCCCAATAAGCTGCAAACTCCAAAAGCTGTTTCTGGATATGACAAATGCAGGGTGTGTTCCCTCCTTGAGTTATAGCCGGCATTGCACAATTAGATGTGGGATATGGGGAACCTGGGGCTACTAGAGATAAGAGGAGTCATTGTTCCCTTGTTAGGCATAATATGCAGCATTCAAGCCCTGTAACTTTAGGCATTTAAAATCGGCCTCTGAGTTAAGCGCTTTGGCTCCTGGTTTGTCAGAGGAGAGGATTAATTTAGGAACCTATCATGCACCACTCATTAAAAACAGAGACTGAGGGCCGAGCTGGGACACCTGTGGCCATTTCCATTACAGGTCCTTTACTGGAGGACCATCTTTGTGTTTCTGAGGAGGCTGACGGGGAGGAAAGAATTAAAAACAAATCAGGAAAAAAGGAAAGAAAAAAGAAAGAAGTGGTGCCTCACGCTAACAAAGACGGAAACCAGTGGTTTGCCGCATGGTCTTGCAGCATGAATGAGTTTGTGCAGGAAGATGGAACCACCTTGATGCTTGAGTGCTGGTAGGAAGCACACAGGAGCTAGTGCTGATTATCCTCTGTTGGCCCCAGTTGCAGGGCATTAGTGATAAGTCCACAGACACAGACCCCAGTGGAGCTGCTCTGCTGCTCTAATGAGTTTTTCATTTCCACCACCTTCCTGTTTGGCCTATGTGTGCTGTGTAGGAAAGAGCTCGGTGTGTGGTTTGCAGTTGGGTGATGCTGAGCCACCCGTTCCATTGCTGGGTTGCTAAGATGTACCAAATACCTTGCTGGGCTTGGATGAAATGCAATTGCCTGAAGCTTAATCTGGTTAAAACAGAGGGGGTTTGATGGTGATTTGAGAAGAAGCGGAGATGATGGCTGCTCTCCTTGCTGGGGACAGCATCCTTACCGCTGCACCTTGGGTCTGGCCCGGAGGGGAGAGAGTGAGGCAGCCCATGGTGCTGGGAGAGAGGACAGGGAATAAACTCCAGGATTTCTTTCCTTTTCTGGCCATATCTTCCACTTAAAAGCACTCGATAATTGTGGTGCTAGCAAAACTTGACAAACTGATTTGCTTATCTATTTGGGTGACGATGCATTACCAGATTTCTTAGATACTTCTTTTCCCTTTCCCTGTATGTTACAAATTGCTCTAATGTCACAGAAGGGATTGGAAAGGAAACTTCAGCTCCATTCATATCGGTGTTGTTGCTAGGAAACCTCTCCCTTTGACAACGTATGTTGAGCATGCCTGTATTTGCCTTTGGCTCTCCGAAGGACAAAAATCACCATGTGGTGCTGGGGGGGGTGGGGGGGTGAGGGGGTGGGTAGGTGTGGGGGAAAAAAAAGAAAAAAAAAAAATTACTTTAAAATTTTCAGCAGTGCCAAATGATGCTCTGGATTGCAGATGCCAGTGCTTCTGGTTTTGTGCGGTTTGCTCCGGGAGCAGATGAGACATGGTTCGACCCTTCCATGCTTCATGTGCTTTAAAGTCAGGCTGTATTCTTCGTGCCCCCTTCTGCTACCTGCGCTGGCTGGGGGATGCTGCGCCATATGGGAGAGGGACCTGGAGTGCTTCAGCGTGGTTACCATTCAGGGGAGAGCCAGCTCTTGGTATCCATGCATGAGAGCATTGCACGCAGACCCGGCTTTCGGCAGGAAACCGCCTGATTTAGAGTTTTGTTTGGTGGGAAAGAGGAGGCTTCATAATTGTCTGCCTCTCTGTCTGTCTACCTCTCTGTCTTTCTCCTTTTCCCCCTTTCCCTTTCCCCTTTTCCTCCTTTTCCCTCTTCTCTCTCCCTTTGTCTAAATTTCAAGATATTAATTTGAACTATATTTAGAGTATCAACTGTGTGTGTATACACCTTAGACTTACACTGTGGTTGCTTTTAATAAGGTTAAAGAAATAAGAAAGGATTTGGAAACTATTTTGCTTTCTTTAAAAGGATTCAGAGGAGTGAAGTCCGAAGTCTTAAATCTCTAAAAACTGCCGTCATATTTTTCACACAAAGTGGCATTATTTTTCTTTTTTCCCTTTTTTTCCCTGCTCCAGGCTGAAAGTCCTGCAGAATGGGGTGGTTTGTTGGTTTTTTTTTTTTGTTTTGGTTTGGGTTTTTTTGGGTTTGTTTTTTTTTTGTTGTTGTTGTTGTTGTTGTTTTGTTTTGTTTTTGTTTTTTTCCTGCAGTAGTTGCTGCCAAACACTTTGGATGAATTGTTGCACATCATTGTTGACCCCTGGTCAACACAGAAGGGGAAAGTCTGGTTTTGTGGCCAGGAGATTACAATGATGGTGTTTAATGTGGCAACGTTTGCTGCAGAGTAGACAAATCCATGCCTCAAGACAATACACTGGGTGCAGAAAACATTGACTATGCACTCTGGTGCAAGCACATGCTGTGGGACCAAAGAGCTGATAAATTGATCATCATCTTAAAGAAATAATTTGCTAAATAAGAAACCCACTGAAAATTGTAATTCTCTTTTTGTGGTTGTCAGTAATGAAACCTCGCATTGAATAAAATGTTCTGTGGGTTTCTTTGAGGAGCTGTGATTTTGAGTTCTGAGGAATAAAAGGCAAGTGGCAGCCCAAAGGGCTAGTGCAGGTCCGATGGCTCTCTGCTTTGTCCTCAGCTGACTCTATTGTCTGAAGGGTCCGTGGGAGTGAATGGGGGAGCAGCTCAACGCCGCTGGTCCTGCTGCTGTTTGTGCCGTTAATGGTATGTGCATCCAGTGCCAAGAGTTTTCCCAGGACAAAGGAATAGTAATGAAACATCCCAGTGAATCCTAACCCCTGAAAAGCAGCTCAGAATTAAGCCAGTGCCTCCTCGTTGCCCCCAGCCCTTGACCAAGGCTGGGCTGCAACCTCTGCCTCCCTCCCAGGCACTGAGCCCTGCCCTGGGCAGAAACTCTTTGTCCCTGGTCCCTGCTCCTATTCCTTTCTCTGTAGGCACCTCATTACCCATCATACCACCTCCTATCTTCCCATTAACTCTCCTCTTGTTTTTTCACACCCCTAATATCATGGCTGTTTATTTCTCATTAAATTATGTTTATTAAAGCAGCATCTGGGTCCCCTTGTACTAGGTCTTGCATATCCACATGACCCTTCAGAGCTAAAAGAGGTGGAAGTAGGAGAAAGGAAGAATTCTTATGTTTTGAGGAGGAGAAACTAAGGCTCAAGCACAAGAATCAGGTTGTCCAGCATCATTCTAGTGGTGCAGGAGGACTCAGATTTGCAGTGTTTCAGGCCAGTAGCACTGGTGACTCCCTGGTGGACCCACATCCTGCTGCTGGGGTGCAGCCCAGGACCTGTTTATTGCTTCTAGAGTAGTAGTAGCAATAATGATAATGTAGGTTTTATTTTCCTTTGTTTCTAAAAGCCCAGTAAAGAGGAGCTGGTTTTCTCTAAGATGTTTGCCTCTCCTGATGTACAGTGAAGGTGTCCCTGCAACTCCAGAACTGTCTCTACCCAGCCTTTCCCATGGTGCTCACTGAGGTGTGATTTTGAGGGGCCTCTGAACATAGAGAATTTTCTAAACTTATCACATTCACCGCCACACCAGTGCTAAATGCCTCGTTTGTGTTGTGCTACGTGAGTTTGCAAGTTGTTCCCGTGCCATTCCAAAGTCTGCTTTCTGCCTCATGAGCAAGCCACAGGTGTGTACCACAGGAGCAGATAAAAAATGTGACTTTTGAGGGGTGTGATGACAGTTCAATTTCCATAATGCATTTGTCTTGAGATAAACTGGTCAATCTGCTAACACTTCAAGAGATCATTAGAGTTTCTGGAGGTGTATTTTTAGATCAGCCTTTATATTGTCTGCAAAGATCAGGAAGGACTCATGAAAATATTGGGGAGGGGATAAAGTCTGATTGCTCACATCAAGGTTTTATATACGTACAGGATGCATAAAATCCCAGTGTCTCTTAAATTAATACTCCATACGTTAAAGAGGGAGGGTTATGGGTGATGCATATTGAGAAGTAGGATCCTGACCTACATTTCCACACTGGAACTTGCCCATGGGAACTGTTATTTTAGCCTACCTTTAGGTTCAATATATTTAGTTTCTTGGCATCTTCTTCCAGGGTTTACATAGACTTGAGTTCTCTTTAATTACTACTTTAAGCCTGCACTTCTGCCTTGACGAGAAAACGATCTTTTCCAAACACAGCAAAAGCATTATTTTCATTTGAAGTTGGGTCTTAACAAATGTCTTGGTGCGTGTTAATCTCTTCCATTTCTGAAGCTTTTTGTAGCTCTCCATCTTCAGCAGCTTTGACATATAAGAAATTTAATTCACCAAACTCATCTGCCTACGGTAGCACCTCCAGCACCCCGACTACGCTTTCAGAGGGTTTGCTTCTGAAAGCAGTGAGATATTTACTTACTTTTTAACAACTCTTTCTGAAAATGGTCATTATCAGAATATATCATTATGGGTGAAGTATCTTGGTGTTAATCTGCCTGTTGATATTTACTTCATGTAACGACAGCATGTGCCCCGTAAATAACACACTGCATCTCAGGGAAAGAAAGATGTTTTGAATAAATAAATAATGGCTTGCTGACTATGGAGTCTCCTGCCTTTGGTAATGTATTGTGTGAGAGAAAGTAAATAGAAATCTCCTTCTGGGTGTTTCTAAACATCAAAATGCCCTCTGCATTTTGTTGCGGTTACATATACAACCCCATCAGAAGCCTTGAGACCCCTGTTTAGGTGGTCTTGCAAATGAACATCACAGATATTACAGTGCTCACAGCTACTGCGAGGAAACAGAAATTGTTGTTGGAGGTAGGGGACTTTTTAATGAAAAATTCTGGCAACGCGAGGGATGAGTTTAAAACCTAGTGACGTCTACTTGCTTAATGGTAATTTGTGTTACTGGGAGCATCAGAGGATTTCAGTGCATATTTGGGGGTCTGCGAATGACTTTTTGCACACATTATCTTTGGCTTGAATTTTAAATACTGTGATGTGCAATGACCACATCATGTTAGAATCATAGGATTGTTATGGTTGGAAGAGACTTTTAAGATCACTGAGTCCAGTTATCCCAGTGCTGACAAGTCCACCACTGAACCATGTCCCTCAGCACCACATCTCCACAGCTTTGAAACCCCTCCAGGGATGGGGACTGCCCATGGGCAGCCTGTTGTGTTGAGCCATGTGACATGGTGAAGCTGGCCCAGGCTCTAATACAGACTGATGCACATGCATGAGGACCCCAGAAAACATGGCAGACCTCATGAGAGGGCAAGTGTGAAGAGGTGCTAGATTGAGATCATTGGCCATCCTTGTAAAATCCCCTTTGATTCCATAGTTAACCTGAGCTTTAGTATTTGTGGAAGGAAAAGACTGGAAGCCATGAATCCTGGTGGTTTGGGGACGGTATTTAGTTTAGCTTGATGTGGCCAGCTTAGGTGGAGATCAGCATTACACATGAAGAAATATAACACCTCCCACTGAGACCGAACACAGTGACACGACTGGTTTGCAAATCCCGTCGCTGAATCATTTTCGCAAACTATGGCTTAGGTAAAAGACAGAAATCTATCAAATGTTGTACAGATTAACTTATCACCTAGTTAAATGGGCTGTCAGTCTGGGCTGCCTGTGCTTGGCAGGGTGAATTCAAATGCATGTAAATTTCCCTGGTGGCTGACGAGCGACGATGGTGGAGCTGTCAACTGATGACATGTGAAAATACATTAACATTGTTTAAAATATATTTGAAAGGGATAGCTCATATTTTGATAACATTTTCACAGGCAAATGATTTGTAGGAGACCTGAAATACTGACCACATAATTTATGCTAGGAGAATTTTTTGTTGCAGTTGGTTGGGGTTTTTTATTTGTTTGTTTGTTCGTTCTGCCTTTTTTTTTTGGTAGTTTGTTTTTTTGCTTGTTTGTTTTTGTTTTGTTGGTTTGAATTTTTTTTTTTTTTTTTTTTTTTTTAAATACCAACTCTTCAGATACATTTTGCACTTAAAGGAAGCCCCCAAACAATTAACAATTACCACACAACCCAGTTCAAGTCCCATGTGCCACCATTGTATGGAGTCACTGTTCCGGTAGCCTCACTTGTCACTTCCACTTGATCTTACCAAAAGTGATTAGAAACTTCAAAAGAACCAATTACACAGGCCATTGTGTTATAGACCTGGCGCTTTCTTTTAAGCCTTGCGCCCCTCCCTGTAGTTGGACTTTCTATGTTTAATTTCTTCTATTTGTTGGATGGATTTCTTGGCTTAATGAGAACGTCAGAAAACAGAAGTACTAAACGCTCCACACTACTTAACTTTCCTTAACTCATTCTTTCAGGGCTTAGTGACTTCTTAACGGCTCCTTCCATTAATACACTGGGGAGGCACGTGGGTTGTGATGGTCACTTCATGCGTTTCTAGTTACAGCAGCTACCATTTTGATAAGTGGCCTTGAAAAGTAGAGAAGGATGCAGCTCACTGTAGGAAAAGGTCATAGGATGTGAACAAGTGTTGACTGAGCTGTGCGATAAGAAAAACATTTGAAGCATGTGATTCAAGATTCATCTTTTAGTCTTGAATCTTCAGGGGTGAAAGGGGAGAACTTAGCACAGTCTAAAAACAGCAGATCTCACAGTTCAGCAGTCAACCATGGCGTCTGATACATGAAAAAAATTACTTATGCTGTCAGCTTCCATTATTTACATGATCTTTCTATGGTTGAGTCGTGGCTGTG
Organism: Ceryle rudis; assembly: GCA_033439905.1. NCBI lineage: Eukaryota > Metazoa > Chordata > Aves > Coraciiformes > Cerylidae > Ceryle > Ceryle rudis. Next base: position 68,667 of record JAAGNO010020520.1, on the reverse strand, counting down.
GATGTGCAATTCAGCTAGAAAAATTGCATATTTACACAGATGGGTGCTGGCATGTGACCAGGGCTTAAGCAAAATGCATGGTTTGAGGTAGAAATCAAATAGAGAGTGGTGAGTCCCTTTTCGAGGGGTTTGGTTGCAAGGTGCAAAGGTTTACAAATGCTCACAAGTCAGAAGGGCTCTCTTGGAAATGGTGTTTCTTTGGAAAAGGAAGGTACTGCAAACAGCTTTGGGTGTTTGCTCTCTCTGGCTTCCTGGGGTGTCTGTATCCTGGGTTTCAGAAGATGCCTCAGGGCATCTATACCTCTTGTTTTATTAGAAAACTCGTAGCAAGGACAAACACGATGTAAGTGTAGTCAGAAAAGTCTGACAATCAGACTAAAAAAATCTTTTCATAGAATAGTGGAGGTTGAATGTTCAGGTGTAAATGTAGCGCCTGGGATGTGTGAGAGGAGACCTGGTGGATGGAGCTCCTCCACACAAGTGTCTTATAACGAGGAAGAAACAAAATATCAGGACAGAGGTCTTTTCCTTTCTTATTCCCTCTCTCCTCTTTGCTGCTGTGGATTGTGAGTTGGAATGAACTGTTTCCACCCAAACCTGGATTACTATATAATTAAGTGGAAATTTATCAGTAAGTTATTTTCTTTGCTGCATTATAAAGGTGGAAATGTGAATTTGTGGCATAACAACTTGCCATAGAAACACCTCAGAGTGGAAACCTGGAGATAAAGAGATGTAATCCCCAGCATTTCAGTGATCATATAATACTCTCATAAATCCCTCCCTCCAGCGCCGGCCGTTTCTGGGCTTCACCTTTTGAACGCCACCATCTCTACATGCAGAAGGGATATAAAATATTTCAGTAACGTGCTGAGTCGGTTCCTACTGAGAAGTTTGTGGAGAGGGAGTCCTCTAGCACTGCAACCTGAACCTGGAGCAAATCGGGGTGATGGGAAAGCTTGCCATCTTTCAAATAGGAAATGAACTCCTGTTACTAAGTGTGTATAAAGCTTGGCATTTTACCATGATTATCTTGATACAGAAGAGTAAGGTGAGGTTTTTGTTATTACGTCAGTATAGTGGAATGACATCTTCTCTACCAACCTTTCAATGTAAGTAGAAATCTTTGCTCTATAAAGTTCAAACATTGGTCATGTGTCAGGAGCAGGTGCCTTGGTGCCACAGTGCACAGGTCATGGAGAAAAGGAGAGATGAAGGGATGGAAAGAAGGGATGAGGCAGTGGGGCCACACCATCAGAGAGACCTCCAAGAAGGGCAACAGGTTATCTGTGGTTAGCTTGGAACAACAGGTACTTCACACTATAAAATATTTGTAGATGCATTTGTACCTTTCTTTAGGGTGTGACTCTCCCTCCCTTAAGGAGGAGAATTGCCCTCCTGGGTTTCCAGGTATTTAACACATGAAATAGGTACATAAAATCCATTTATCTCGTTAGTGATTCAATTGCATTTCCCTTGGCAGTGGTGTGATGTACAAACCCTTTCCCTCCAAAAGGTTGTTGTCTCTAGTTATGCACATTTTCCCTCTGCTGCTTGTAGCCTCATTAAACTCCATTTAGGTTTATAAACTGGGAAGCAAGAGGGTGTAGGAACTCTTCTTCATGTGGAGGCATTTCCTTATGAAAAAGGAGAATGAAAGACACAGGTTTTGTACAGCTAAGGAAAGTGAGTGGAGTTAAGTTTCCCAGAGAGAATCCATTCAGTAGACATTCTGGTACTGAGGGAGGAAAACTCTCCACTGACCCATCTGTGATCACTTTTAACAATTTTTGGAAGCTTCTGATCAGAGATGCCCAAACCTGAAGCAGTTAACAGCAAAGCAAAAGGCTCAAGCAAAACTCGGAGCCTCAACTTTATGCACCCAGGCTCACAAGCTGCTGTCAGCACATCCCTTTTTCAGCGGGTCACCCTTGCCAGAAGCAGTATATAAGCAAGGAAGGCGAGTGACAGTAAAGCTGTAATATAAAGCAAGCCTCCGCCCCTCTCCCCATACTTCTGCTAATTGCTTTTTCCCGTTACAAGGCCAGTTCCACCCCTCGGCATATAAATTACACTTGTTTTGTGCAGTTGTGAATGTCAAGTCATTGTGCTACTTTGCTTTATCACTTCTGCTCGCTTGCAGCTGTTTCTGAATGTCTGATGTTCCCTTCACCGCCCAATCTCCTCCTCGGTGTGGTTTGCACCCGGGAAGAGCTGCTGCAAGGGGGAAAGTCCCCTTTTTCTCTGTGGCAAATTGGCTTCTTCTGAAATAAACCTGTCTCCAAAGTGATTTCCAAGTGCTTTGTTCCTTTGCTGTTTTTCCACTCCTGCCCTGCTTCCAGGGAGGAGAGAATGCTCTCACCAGTGTGGAGAGAGGAGCAGGCATCATTGTTCAACAAGGATACTGCACCTGGGGAGAAGTAACCCCCTGGACCAGTGCAGTCAAGGAGCTGACCTGCTGGAAAGCAGCTCTGCAGAGAAACCTTGGAGTCCTGGTGGACAACAAGGTCACCATGAGCCAGAAATGGGCCTTCTTGTCCAAGAAGACCAGTGGTCTCCTGAGATGCATTAAGAAGAGTGTGACCAGTAGGTTGAGGGAGGTTCTCCTCCCTGTCTGCTCTGCCCTGGGGAGGCCACCTCTGGAGTATTATGTTCAGTTCTGGGCTCCCCAGTTCAAGAGAGACAGCTAAATACTGGAGAGAGTCCAGCTAAGGAGACTGAAGCATCTCTTTGATAAGGAAAGGCTGAAAGCCCTGGGTCAGTTTAGCTGAAGAAGACAGAGGATCTTCTCAATACTTCTCAATAGCAAAAGGGTGGGAGTCAAGAGAATGGGGACAGACTCTTGTCAGTGATGCCCAGGGACAGGACAAGGAGCAACAGGCACTGGCTGGACCCCAGGAGGTTCCATCTGAGCAGGAGGAGCAAGTTCTTTGGTGTGAGGGTGTCAGACCCTGTGCCAGGCTGCCCAGAGAGGCTGTGGAGTCTCCTTGTCTGGAGAGATTCCCAACCCGCCTGGACACTGCGCTGCTGGGCCCCCTGCTCTGGGTGACTCTGCTGGATGGAGCAGGGGAGTGGCACCAGGTGATCTCCAGAGGTCCCTCCCAACCCTGACCATTCTGTGATTCTGTGACACATAAAACACATTGGAAGTCATTGTGTGTGACACCAAGACACAGCTGAGCTGCTGACACCGCACCATGACAAAGGGTGACGTTCAGGAACCCCAGATGCCAGTGAGGAAGGAGCTGTACCTGTGGCCACGTGGACACGCTCCGGGAGATGGCAGGTAGCGGTACCCGCTGCCAGGAGTAATGACAAGCTGTTGTAATGCTGCTCCTGCAGCAGCGGGCAAAGATTAGGAGCCTGTCAGGAGGCATCACTGGTGGTTTGGGGAGCGCTTTCTGAAGTCAGTCTGAATTAATAAATAAAGACAAGCTTCCTCTTACAGCTCTTTTATGATGGGGATGGGTCTGCATGAAAATCAGCCAAAAAGGGAACAGGTTTGGATTATTAATGGTCACTTTTGTTTAACAAATGTTTTTTTGTACAACCACCTTGTGCATCCTGGGAAGGGAGGGTGTTCAATTATTAAACCAAGCATTAAATTATTTCTTTCTTTCATTTGTTTTCCCAAACTAAACAGACCGTGAGCCGAAATTTACCGTTCCTAGGGTTTTTATTTTGGTTTTTTATACTAACCAGTAGCACGCCCATGCTGATTAAAATACTGCAACTCTCTTCTGAGCTCTGTCACAATGGATTGCTTTTTTTCTTCCCCAGAAAGTTGCCTTTTTCAGGTAATCATATAGAATTTACACACACCTTTGGACAATCCCAGTTTAATTAATAGAAAATCATATTCTTGAGGAAAAAACAGCAACAACAAAAACCAACCAAACAACCAAAACAAAAATTAAACAAAACAAAAAGCAAACAAACAAAAAAAACCCAACAAACAAACCAACCACACTGAAGTTTGGCTTAAACCAACGGAGGACCAGCAGTCTGTGCAAATTATCTGGGTAAATTAGAAAGTATTCCATTATACTTCCACATGTCCCCATTGGTGCAGCTCTTGTCAAGTTATATATGGCTGAAAATAAGATATCCATTTAGTCACCTTGGCAAACAGCATGCTACTGGAAAATGATAAATGCCAAACTAATGAAAAAAATAAGAGATTCTTCAGGAGATTCACCCAAGAGACCAACGTGGCCCCAGAAGAGAAGGTAGTTGTGTTCAGAGATTGCTCAAATAAACAGGGAATATAGGCAAAAAAGTTGGTTGTGTACCATGATACATAGAGACAGGACAGAGCTGCTGGTGTCTTCAGGAGAGGATGAGGAGACTTTGGGGTCTCTAGACACTCACAGACTGGTGGGGGTTGGAAGGGACCTCTGGAGATCATCTGATGCCACCCACCCTGCTCCATCCAGCAGGGCCACCCAGAGCAGGGGGCCCAGCAGCGCAGTGTCCAGGCGGGTTGGGAATCTCTCCAGAGAAGGAGACTCCCCAGCCTCTCTGGGCAGCCTGGCACAGGCTCCCACACCCTCACAC
>JAAGNO010020520.1:39795-49135 GCA_033439905.1 Ceryle rudis | reverse complement strand
CCCCTGGCCTTCCACAACTATTCATGGTGTTTGTAGGATTTTCATTTTAATTGTCTACATCGGGTGACCTGAGGTGTGATATTAGACATCAGCCAAAAGGGGGAAAACAGGAAAAAAATGTTGCCTTCTCAAGGCGTGTGTCATTCCATCCAGAAGCCTCTGCACTGGCTGCTCTCCAGAGCCAGGACAAAGGCTTTCCTCATCCTACTCCAAAAGGTACGATGCAGTTGCCAGCCCCAGGCCAGCTTGTTTTAGGCACTGGAAACCAATATTAAGGGAGGAAAAATGGTTGCAATTTGAAGAAAAAGCTCTTGAGGTTTGCAAATTATAGTGAAGGATGCAGCAAAGGTGGCAGCTCTGCAGCCTGACCTTCTCATCTCCCTGTCCTGTGTAATGGAGATCTTATGGGCAGTGGTAGCGGTCAGCACTCAGTCCCCAAAAGCTTCTTAGTCCACAAAAGCTTCTTGGTCCCCTAAAATGCGGTAGGGGTAGAAGCAGAGGCTTGCACCTTGGCCACATCTGTCTCCCATCCTGCAAACAGGACCAGCAAGTGGGCATGTGCTGTAGGGCTCATGAAGGTCCCCCCATTCTGGTTGGTCTCTCCCTCCTGGGAAGAGTCTTCTAGATGACTCCCCATGGAAGACATCGCATGTCCTTCATCAGGTTCTTTTCTTCGTGAGACAAGGCTTGGGCTGAACTGCAGCCGGAAAGTCACTGTCACTTCTCACGCCACTGCCAACAATACAACACTGATATGTCCTTATTGATTAGGGTGAACTTTGTCTCCCAAGCAAGCAGAAGGAACAGGAGTTTTCTGCTTCTCCATTCCCAAAGACTACAGGTGAGTGGACTTGATGCTGGATTTAGAATAAGGACTTAACTCCCTTCCACACTTTTGGTCCTGCTTTCAGAGCCTCCAAGAAAATGACAGCTGCTTTATTTCAACGGGAAGCCTTGTCTGGTGGAGTATAGGCTTCCACAGTGATAAAATTAGGCTGGAGGTTAGAGGTCTGCTGCTCTGCTTCTCTGCCAGGAAAGTGAAGTCCTCAGTTTGATCAGTAAACATTTAAGGTTTGTACCTTGGGAGTCAAAGTCTTTTCTCTGCTCTGTGATGAGGCACTACCAAAAAATTACTCCCAGGATCCATCCTTTTAGCCATTATGAACTCTGACACTCAAATGAAATCTTGGACTCTTGTTACTTAAGGTCTGCCTCAAGTTTTGGTTCCTTGGTCACTTCCATCAGAGGGAATCTGTCATCGTGCCCTTTTTTTTTTTAAAAAAAATATTTTTTTTCTTCGATTTTTGTGCTTCTCTGTACTTGTCTTTCCTTATTAGACCATTATGAACTATGGGGATAGTTGAACTAGCTCTGCCTTTCAATCAGCTCTTCCCTGGTGGGACTTCATCTTACACTTGTACAGGCTGTGTAGGAGGTGAGTCATTTCCAGGTTGACCCTTTAGATTAACATTTTAGACAATTTAAGAAACTTAGTCTTGGATCATAATGATAAATGTTGCTGTGCTGGTCCTGCATCCGTGCTCCTTTCCAGCTTCAAGATGTGAGCAGAAAAATGTCCCTCTCTGGTACCATAGCCTGAGTGTGTAGCTCTGCATAGCCAAAATGAAACAAGAGTCACCTCAACCAGTAACGAGAAACACTGTCCTGTGCAATGGGATCTGCACGGCCCCTGTGGCAGGGGAACTGTGACAGCCTTTAATAATCCATGTGAGGAAAGGAGACAAGAAAGCTTCTTGTTTCCTCTAAGGACTCTGAATTTCTTGCCATGCTGTGCGTCCAAATGCAGATCTGCTCATGGATGCCACACCTAAATCATCACCATCTTCCTGATCAAATTTGGTGTGTGGAGTTTGTTGCTTCTGTGGCAATAATTCAGGTCCTCACTTAGATGTAGATCATCTTATTTCCCAGGTTCCTAACTCTAAGACAGTTCATAGGAATGTCCCCAAGATACATTTGAAGGGAATGCCAAATATAAGATTCCTGGATAAAATAAACTTATTAATAGGTCCAAGACTCTTCTGGGGACTTTGTCACCGCACTCAGGTATGGAAGATCTTTTTGTGATTTAGTGGAACAAAAATGCTGTGCTATTGTGACCACTACGGCTTAGACACTTATATCTATGTTTTTTCATGTTCTCCATATTATTAAACATAAATATTCTTGCTTTCTTCTTTTATCTTTGTGGATAAAGCCTCATGGCCCAGGCTTCCCAGGGCAGTGGTGGAGTCCCCGTGATCCCTGGAGGGGTTTCCAAGCCCCCCGTGAAGCTGTGGTGCTGAGGGCCATGGGTCAGTGGTGCCCTGGCAGTGCTGGGTTAACAGCTGGACTCAATGATCTTAAAGGTCTTTTCCAACCTAAAGTATTCTATGATTTCATGGTCCTCTCAGCATGGAAGAGTTACTTCAGAAGGTGCTGAGGGCATTGGGGATGTCCCTGCCTTCTCTAGGGGATCACGGTCTGATCACTAATAATTCATATCATACATACAAAAAAAAAAGTTTCATATAACATTCTGTAAATTTTAGGGAGTGAGATAAAAATCTTCATCTATTGAAATGTAATTATGACACCTTTTTTTTTTTTAATCTATAATATAGTTCAGCAAAACTGAAGAGGGAAGAGCCAGTCCTACAAGGTCAGAGGGGCAGTTCACCCATCTCTTACAGGCAGTGGAGGTGTCTGCAATGGGCACTTAGGGAAGAGCATGAAGAGAGAGCAAATATGAAGGGAATTTGCATATTGCAGTGAGTGGTTTGGGAAGCAAAATACTTTAAGTTGCATTTAATAGACGCACATTAGCATTTACCCGTGTTCTCGTTTAAGGCATGTTTCCAGATCTGTGCCTTTTTGAAGTATTAGGTTTTGCTCATCTACTATAAATGCCTTTATTCTAATTTCCATCCATCCACTGAGAGCTGCTGCAAGTTGATGTTGCTGCAACACTGGAAAAAGAGGTGCTAGAAATGCCAAATCTCTGCTCATTTAGGGTTGAAGAGCCTGAGGAAAAGCTCTTCAAAGGGGAGACAATAACACAGCAGGCAGCTGTGTATGGTTGATGCAGGCGAGATATGAGGATGGTTTAATTAGAAGTATGAGCGGGAAAATTAGGTTTTGGGTTGGACTTTTCAAGGAGTAACCCTAGAACAAAGCCTGGAAGACTCCAGTGGAAGAAATCCCTCGGGATCCAGTGGGGTCTGTATACTCCAGTGCATCTACCAGGCCGGATTTGGGAGAAGGCAGCAAAAGAGAGACATGAGAATAGTCTGGGGATGCTTAAAAATTGTTAATTTTCTTCTGTCAAAACAGAAATAAATAATCTCTTTCTTTTTTCCACTCCACAGGGAGTGCTGGATACCTACTGGGACATGTCTATCACAGACTGTAGAGAAGAGCTCCAGAAAGAGACCTGGAATACTGTTGTTACAGTCTTGGAGTGCCCAAAAGCATCCACGCATTCACAGCACTCGGTGAGTTTCTTACGCAGTGCCCCAGAACTCCAGGTGTCGGTACCACTTTAGTCCCCACCAGCTTAAAAGGCATCACTTGACTTTTCTACATGCTCAGGTGATGCCTTCTCAATGGCTTTTGATGTAAAGTGCTGAGACCAATGAAAAGGAGACAAGCTTAGAAGACACGTTGCCAGAGGTTCAGTATTTCCAAATGTGTGTCTTGATGGGTTTTACGTAATAGAAGAGGAAGGAGAGATGAAGATGTGGAGCATTACTGTCTTTCTTGCTTCAAATGCTGCGGGAAATACTGCTTTAGAATTTACTCCAGGTCTGAATTATTTTCTTCTCTCTAGATGGAATGCAATGTATTCCACTATCAGCTTTTGTCTGTTGCTAGGGAGGGCAAAGTTCGTTTTGTTACATGAACAGTGAAAAGTTTATAGCTTTTCAAATGATAGATTTGCTCAAGCCTGCTCTTCAGCATAGCCTTGAAGCTTGGAGTAGGTTTATGTACTTTGCTGACCAGCGACAGACTTCAGCATGTGTTTGCAAAATCACAACTCCCTTGGTATGTCAAACAAGCAAACAAAACCTCTACTCCTCTTCCATGTACTTTAAATACACAGAATCTTTTGTATCTATCTCTTAAGTAGAGAAATGACTGAATCCAATTTGGTTGTTCAGGGTTTGTGAGATTTCTAAGCTCGTTTTCTTACATTATGCTGCAGTCTTGACCTGTGGTGGCCTGGTATTTTAGCCCAGTGATGGACTTGCCCCTGTGCAGATGTGGCCAGTTGTGCCAGGGAGCACAAATGAGTCCGTGACGTGACAAGCAGACACCTAACCCAACTTTGAAACCAAGCCTCTGGAGGTGAAATGCTTGTGCATTAACCCACTTTGCTACCCAGCCTTGTACTGATACATTTTTAAAGCACCTTTTTTTTTTTTTCTTTTTAAATTAAAAAGAAGAAAATCATTCTATATTTGGAAAAAAAAATTAAAACATCACGCAATGAACTAGATGGTACTGACAGAACTTAAAATACAAAGAGAACTTGACATATGCATATTTATGAAGGTGCTGAGGGGACTGGAGCATCTCTGTGACAAGGAAAGGCTGAGAGCCCTGGGGCTGTTCAGCTGGAGAAGAGCAGCCTGAGAGGGGAGCTGATCAATAGCTAAAGGGGCAAGAGGATGGGACCAGACTCTTGTCAGCGGTGCCCAGTGACAGGACAAGGGACAATGGGCACAAACTTGAACTCGGGAGGTTCCATCTGAGCAGGAGGAGCAAGTTGTTTGGTGTGAGGGTGTGGGAGCCTGTCCCAGGCTGCCCGGAGAAGTTGTGGAGCTTCCTTCTCTGGGGAGATTCCAAACCTGCCTGGACACTGCTGTAGGTAGGGCTGTTCAGTCATGTAGGGTTAGGCAGGAATAGGAGCATCCTGCTGTGTTAAAGTGCTGGGAGCTGGATTCAGCCAAGGCATTAATACCCCACTCAGTGTGAGAGCACAATATATTCTCTTGCCTAAAAAGCTGAAATGAGGTTTCGGCTGGAGGACCACATCACATGTGATACTTGGCTGTTTAAACACTGGTTCCTCAGCTATTTTCCTGCACTTTCTCTCCTCCCTCCCCCACAATTAGATGGTTAAAGGACAGCACATGAGATTTAATACTAGATTTCAATGTTCTGCTCAGATTCTTTCACCTTTGGCTGGATGTTGTGATGCTAAAACATGTGGGGGAGACAATGAGCTCTTTTTTCAAGCATGAAGCAGGCTGAGATGTGCCACCCAAGACTCTGCCAGCTCACCTGGCACTGCTTTGCATGCCCCAGGGAGAGCTTTCCCCCTTGCCAGAGCCCTGGTTTTCTGAAGCACGTGAATGGAGACTAGTCTGTGACAAGTAAGTTGTTATTTATACTTGTGGCCTCGTCAGGATCTGAATCGAAGTCTCCAGAGATGCCCTCCAGCTTCCTTAAATTTCATTTTTTTTTATAATGAAGATAATTTGGAGTTTTACAAGCGTAGAAATGTCTAAAACTAATAAACATTTTATACATATGTCAAAAGATGCTTAAAAAGCAGCCAAACCATGGGGTTTTGTTTAACAACTGAGGAGGGGAGAAGGGGGAAAAAAAACCCCACCAACCAAAAAACAACCCACAATGCAGCCGTTGTTTGCCAAGTTCCTGCAGCTTGAGCAAATTTTTAGAGATGAGTTATAAACCCCAGACTAATGGAGCTTTAATGGAAGTGCTGACACTACCTAAAACCAAGCAGCGCGGGGCGCAGCGCGACGACAGCCCCGCAAGATGACCCTTGCATCCTGCTGCTGACCCCATCCCTCCTTCTGGAGCGCGGGAATAATGCTGCACTTCCCAGCGCAGCACTGGGGGGAATTAAGACATGGGGGGCTGGCGAGCGCGCTCGCCCTCCTTTCTTTTGCGTGCTTGCAGGGAAGGGATTTGGCAGGCGGCCTTGGCAAGCTGGCAGCTCATGGGGAAACAAAAAGAGCAGCTATCGGTGCAAAACGGAGCGGCTTCGGAGGCGGCCGCGGTGGCTGGTGGCCACGGAGGCTCACTGGACTCCGCTTCAAACAAACAACGCACTGGGTTTATCGTGGGGCTTAGGAGAAAAGGCTCTTACGGTCGTCATCCAAGTGTTATATTTATCTCCCCACGGAAATCCTCTGCTGCTTATTGATTCTTTGATGTTTGGGGTTTTTTTGAGAGATGAGGATGTTTGCACCGAGTAGATGGAGCAGTTCGGTTTCTGAATGTTCTTTCATCCTAAAAAGATGAATTTGGGGGAGCATATCTGCGTACAGGCATGTGTGACCTCGGATAGATATAGGTCTGCATGTATGTAAGTACATAAAGCCTAGCTGAGCATACAGCAGCAGGCTTACTTTTATCACCAGCTTTGCCATAAACCATCCAATTTTAATAATCAAATTAGAGCCGAGGAAAACCTGTACAGGTGAGAGGAAATCTGTGAGCATGATCAAAACCACATTTCTGATTCAGGACAAAATCGCAGGCTACGGGGAGGTACATCTGTAAATTATACAGGAAGCTTTCTTCAGCAACTGATTCACCCTGACAGTTTTACTGGAGTATATGAAAATTAGTATTAAAGATGTGATATGTAGGCTTCTTTCCAGGAATTCCAATCTGGTTTCAATAAAATGAAAACACTGATTGGAAGTGAAGTTGCCTTCCGGTTTTGCCTTTGGCTATTATGTGTTCATTCGTGAAATGACTGAATTCCACAACTACTTTTAATATTCACCTTTTGAGTTCATCTCCCATACTGGACACATTGGAATGATTAAAATAGCACTGCCTCCCGAAGCCGGATTCTCTTTAATTTAAAACAGCCTAGGTGCTGAGGTAAAAAAAAAAAAAGAAAGAAAGAAAAAAAGAAAAAATATGAATGCTCTGTTAAGTCCATCCTTTCTTAGCATCAAGTTCCTTCAATGCCTGTTTAGGGTAGAATACTAATAAAGAAGAGGTTTCTAGATGAAACATCCTGTGCTTCCTGAATAGGGAAGACCTAAAGAACAGATTTTCATGCTCCCCATCCCTGGTCCTCCAGGTTCCTGCTCCTGATGTTTGCTGGCTGAAGCGTTGGTGTGCTCTGATGCTCCGTGATCCTCCGTGCCTCTGAGCCTTGGCAGCTGCTCTGCCGTGCGCATTGGTGGCACCGCATGGTCCGCCCCAACGTGGGTAGCTCCTGCCGGGCGCTCCTGTCACAATGAAGGTACATGGAAAAAAGGGGTGCGGAGCAGAGAATGGGGGCCAGCAGTTGTAAATTTTTAAGATACCCATGGCCTCGCAAGGCAAACTGTTGAGTTTTAGCTTATTGTTCAAAACAGCGTTTGAATCTTGATCTTGCGGGAGTTTTTGCGTGCCAGAGGAGCAGCATCGCTTCTTGCGCAGTGTGAGGGACTTTATGTGTTGAGTAGCTCTTAAAGAAATCCCATTTCCCATGTGTTTGTTATCACCTTCCAAATTACACTTGGTGTGTTGAGGTGTTAGTGTCCTAGAGATGGGAAAACTGACTTAGCTGGTTTTAGGGAGGTGCTGGCTGGTGTTCCAGGCTGCCCTCCCAGAAGCAAATGTGTAGCAGGGGTCAGCATGGCATCCATGGCACCCCTGCCATTGATGGATATAAGGCTGGCTATGAGTTGACAGTAGGTCATTAAATGGGTTGTATTCCTTCATTTTTCATATGGGAAAGCTGGTAGTCATGCTGACAAGAGTGACCCACTTGTAGAGTGTGGCCAAAGAGGGCAATGAAGCTGGGGAAGGGTCTGGAGCACAAGTGTGGTGAGGAGTGGCTGAGGGACCTGGGGTTGTTGAACCTGGAGAGAAGGAGGCTCAGGAGAGACCACCTGAATTTTGCCAGCTCCCTGACAGGAGATTGGAGGCAGGGGGGGTTGGGCTCTGCTCCCAAGGAACAAGCACCAGGACAAGAGGAACTGGCCTCAAGTTACCCCAGGGGAGGTTGATGTTGGAGCTGAGGAACAATATCTTCCCCTTGAGAGTCGTCCACGGCTGTGCCAGGCTACCCAGGGCAGTGGTGGACTCCCCATGATCCCTGGAGGGGTTTCCAAGCCATGGAGCTGTGGTGCTGAGGGCCATGGGCCAGTGGGGCCCTGGCAGTGCTGGTTTAATGGTTGGACTTGATGATTTTAAAGGTCTTTTCCAAACAAAATGATTCTGTGCTTCTAGAGCTTCCCTGGGGTCTGTGTTTGCTGGGGGGCTTTCCCTGAGAAGCCCCCCATGCCTTGCTCCCCATTGCTTTCCTGACCACTGCTTGTCTCTGCTTTTGAGGATGAGGGCATCTTTGTCATCCTCTTTTTGAAGCATTTAAGGGGATGTTTTCTCGATGGAAGTCACAACCCTGGGCACTACTGCACTTGACCTGAGCTGCTGCAAGACTAAAAGTACATCAGTAATAAATGGTAATATTGAAAACTTTAGCACCTCCGTGGAACAAAGGAAAGCCCAGGGAAGTAATTTCAGCCCCTATACTCAGTCACCTATCTGGCAACCTCTGCAATGAGTATTCTGGCAAGTTATATTGCTGAGGGAGAGTCTGACTTTCTGCGGTTGTCCAAGGCAATCTTTGATTAAATTTTGGATGCTGTTACTTAGACATCCGCTCCTGATGTGCTTACCATATTTTGCAAAGAGAAGATCTCTGTGAATTGAAAATTTCTGGTTATGTGCATTCAAGGTCATGCATAAAACAGTGTCTAGGATCATGGAAAGTTGAAGAATTTAATCAAAATACTGCTGTAGAGTTTAGTGTGTTTTGTAAGATTAGGAGGGACACCAATAATGCTGTCAATGCAGAGCTCATTTGAACACTCGTGAGTTATTGAGCCTCAGAGCAAACCTCAGCACAGTCTAAATCGACAGTTTTCAACTGTGTTGTTGGCAACAGAAGTTCCTGATGGTTCCTCTTCTCCACTGGAGAGGAACAAGACTTCAGGAAGCCTGTAGACGAGAAGGAGGGTGTCCTTTGGCAGGGTGTGGGGGGGCAGAAATAGCAGGGTTTGGGCTATCAGCCTCTTTGTACCGTTAATGCCATCAAAAAGAGGTAGAGCAGCAGCCCTGTACAAAATGAGTCACCTCCCAGTCCCAGCCAAAGAAAAAGTAAAAACCCTTTAGTATTTTAAAGTCCACCCAGCTGCGTGGAGAATGCTGTGGCTGCAGTACCTCTGTCTGGCTTCAGGTGGCTGCTCCACACCACGGGTCCCAACCCCATGGAACACCTCGGAGGAGAGGGATGGCTGGCTGTTGGGCCTGAGGCATCTCCTCAGGGGTCTTCTCCTAATCCAAGGGCATCAGGAGT
>JAAGNO010020520.1:9074-28646 GCA_033439905.1 Ceryle rudis | reverse complement strand
TGCAGGGGAGGTTGGCCGGGGCTCTGAGCAACCTGCTCTAGTTGCAGATGTCCCTGCTCCCTGCAGGGGGTTGGACTAGATGAGTTTTAAAGGTCCTTTCCAAACCATTCCATGATTATTTTTCTATAGAAACTGTATTCCACCAAAGAAGAAAATCATTCACAAATAGAATGTTCTTTTTCATTGCATGGAATACAGAGCTCATCAATCCCCTGTAAAAAAAAAAAAAAAAAAAAAAATGAGGACTCCCACATCTCCACTAACCACTGGAAGCTGCCACTCTGCCAGTTCAAAGCCAATGACAGGGTTTTCTGATTCAAGCTGGAGTCACTGGAGCTCCTCATTTCCATCTGGCTTTGCCATGGCCCAAAGTTGTTGCAGAGGATGATGTCTGCACTTAGAGGTGCTTTACATGATAGGCCCATAGTCGCTTCTTATGGGATTCTGTTACTTACTTCTGCAAGAGTAGAGCTTACTGATGGTGAGAAGACACCATGGAGTCTTTGGTCCCCTCTGTGGCTACATGCTGTGCCCCAAGCTGACCCTCTTTCTCAGGGGAAGAAGCTCTCTAGCACTGTCCAAAGACAGGAAAAAATTAACTTTTCTTTCCCACTCTTTTCTATGTATTTCATTCCAATACAGTGGGTCATGGCTGTGTGACACCAGGAGGACATTTTGGAGCTGTTCCCAAGCCTGCGGGGTGAACACTGTGGCTGTGAGTCCCCTCGGGGGTGGAGGGAAATGAGCTCCAAACAAATGCTTCTTCCTAGGTGCAATGCACATAAGTGCATTTTTGGATCATAGTCCAAGCCTGCATCCTTTGTGAGCCGGTGAGTGTGCCAGGATGACTCGCTTTTTCTCAGTCCAGCACTCCTTCGTTGAGCAGAGACAGAGTTGGGAGCATTGCACATCAAAGAGAGGGGAATTAATGAATGAGAAAACCTTGACATTTACACAATTTAGGCATGTTACTTTTATTTAAGGTTTTTTTAGTGGAAAGGGTGTAGAACCCTTAGTGAATAGACCTGTTAATGCCTCTTGCTTTTTGTGTTTATATGTGCCAGCTCTAATAATTGTCACGTCAACCTAAGTGAGAAACATCCAGACACGTTTATAGAAGAAGCCGTAGGGCTTTAGTTCAAGTGACTTCTGCTACTCCTGGGTGGGGAAGAGGGAATGGCAATAAACAACAGAAATATGTTGGTTTCTCAGCAGCAAGATTTATTACGTGTAAAAATGTAGGACTTTTGAAGCCATTAATTATACATAAAGTCAATAACCAATCTTAATAGAACTTAAAGTGACAAAAGCGATGACATTTAAGAAATAAGCTTCCCCATACTGCGAGTCTGTGACCATCAGGGAAAGGAAAAAGGCTCAAAACATGCTCGGAAAATGCAGTAATTGTCATTGCCATTTTCTGATTTCATTAGAGAAATCCGCTTTCCACGGAGGTATATTAGGAAAGGGAGAAATTCTGGCTCACAGAGGTCAGGTCTGTGTCTGGGATAAACTGTAGCAGTAAACAGAGGAATTTCAGGTAAAAAAGTATGAGAATTTGCTCTGTTATGATATCAGCTAAGTTTTTAAAACATGTGAAAGTGCATGTTGTGTCTGCAGTATTATTTACCCCCCCATAAACCAAGGAGAGTCATAGTGGAGAGAGAGAAAAATAATACTGCTGATAGTAGTACTAGTAATAGTAATAATTCCAATGCAGTGCTACTGATTTCCAGAGAGCGGAATCTGATCAAACCTGGCAATAATTAATGCATCTGAGTTTAGATTTGAATCTTCTGTTAGTAAAATTTATAAGACATAGGTGTCTCCATGAAAATCCAAGCTTTAAAAGAAGTCCTAGTGCCCAATTTAGACCTTTATTCTGATGTGATTATTATTCTTATGCAAGGCGAGGAGGTCTGCTATGAAATCATCACTAATTTATACTCCTACAGCACAGTTTATCTCATTTGCTTTGTACCTTATTTTTTCATGGAAGATCAAGAACCAATTCTTGGCCATTATTCTTGACGGAAATAATTTGAAATGAGCCAGAGTAGTGAGAAAAGCAAGGCCCACACATGAATAAGGGTTGCCAGGTTCTGGACATTTTTTCAGCTGCCTAATTGAGGAAATTTTTTTTTTTGTTCTTTGTTTCGGGGGGGGTGGGTTGGTTTGTTCACTTGTTTCCTCAAGAGCGGGAAATTTTTGTCATTTCTCACCCTTGTTCCAGTTTGAAGGAGCAGGCGTTGGGGCTGTTAGCAAGTGACATGCCCGGGAATATAAAAGAGCACTACATCTTTGGAGCTGTTTCGTGGTATTCCCCAGCATACTTGTTTGTTATAATTTGAAAGAAGCTATTGAACTGAAAGGAGGGACAAACAATCTACAGGCGGACAAAGCCAGTGAGAGCTAGGAGCGGCCAAATTTCCATGAAACGCTCTTGTTTCAATTCATATTTAAATGGGCTCCTAAGCAGCTGGACAACCTCTCTGTGGCCGGCCACAGCTGATAGCTCTAGCCAGCGAGAAATCACATGCAATTTGCTGAGAGCAGATGAAAGGTGTGTGTTTTAGTCTTTTCAATGCAAGAGAAAAAACACTAAACTAACACGGTATGTCAAGATGTTGGGCAGAGTTTGAGGGCGGCAGAACAGATTCTCGGTACTGCGAATTGGCATAATTTTCTTTGAAGTCATTCAGATTATGCCGATTTACAACAGCCAAAGATCAAGCCAAATACGGTTGTTTCTGTAACTAATTTTGATGCCCTTCTGTTTAATGATTCTTCAAGAGCAATTATTATTTCTTACAAATGTGCCTGGGCAACAATGACTCTACCATCTAATCATTTAATTTGTGGAGGGCCAAGTTCTACAGCCCTTATTAATTTAAAACTCATGTGGTAGACATCTGGAGAAAGAGAAAGCCTGGGTCAAAACTGCCTTTTGCATATCCCTTCCTCATCTCAGGCTACCTCAGTCTTCATCAGATCCTCATTGTAAGGGAAAGTAGTCCAAATTCTCCCTCATTTTCATCTTGCATTTCTCTAACTGAGCCACCTTGGACCATAAAGGTCCCAACTACCTGCTCAGCTGGAGGTGCCAGAGGTGACGTGTGGTCTCTGCACCTCCTAAATAACCCTTTAACCTGGTGTTTGCTCTGCCAGAGGCTGTGCTGGCAGCTGTGGGGACATTTTGTCTAGAACTATGTGGGTGTGCAGAGTATCCTTTATTTTATTTCTCAGGCTCCAAGAGAAGTTTTTCCATGGTATAAATCGGCATTGGCTATAATTTATCAAGTGATGTTTCTACAGGGTTATTGTGAGTTATTGCTGTTGTTTGCTTTGAATATGGCTTTATGTGCTGGGTGCTTTACAGGCATAACTTAATTATTCTTTCTCCTTCTGTCTCTGCACTGTGGCCACATTTGCAAATGAAAATACCAGGAATTACTAGGAACTTTTTAAAAGAGCTTCTCACAGGAGCTGGGCCAGGTTAAAGATGTGGTTTTGTTGCATGACATTATTTCTTTCATCGTCATTTTATTCTAACTGTGTGCTTGCTATTGGCTGGAGAAAGCAAGGAGAGCTTGGATGAGTTTCTTTCCCCCTAACTAGACTTTTCTCAAACCTCTTCTCCCCTGCTGGAGTTTCTTTCTGTGTCACAGTAGCAGCAGTGTGTGCATTTATTGTGCAGGAGATTGGGACTTGCCTCTGCTTTTGGCTCAGGCTGGAGAACGGGAGCAGTGTCAGTGATGGTAGGAGGAGGTCAGTGATAGGAGGAGGTCAGTGATGGTAGGGGGAGCGGCTGGATGATGATAGTTCCCACAGCACTAGAAATATTAAAAGAAGAATCTAGAACTGGAAACACTTCACTAACAATAGTTTTACACCCCAGTATGAGGACCACAACTAAAGCAAAAGTTTTATGGCTTTACTTTGTCCCTGTGCTCCCTGCAGCCACCACCTATTTGAGGCTCTGGGATAAAGAAGAGGAAAGTGTACATGGTTGGGCCTTGCAAATGACCGAGGAACACATTTTCTCCTTACCTGGGACAAATCAGATGGATAAATCATCCAATTATCATTGTCCAGGATGTTTAATGTTTACACGACTTCCGTATTCAGTGTTTTTCCTAACAAAGCCACGTTGTAAACTCCTAATTACCAGCCCGCAGACTATTTCTGTCTCTGATTGTCAGACTTCCTAAATATTTTCCTCTTCTGTTGACAAACTTTATTTTCTCTAATCCCTCTCTACTAACTATGATACTAATAGAGTTAAGAGTTCTACACTCAGTGACTGAGAAAATAAAATTTCCTCTGTTCGTTTTGAGGTTCAGCTGTCACATTTATAAATCTGTGATGAGCAGAACAGTCTAAAGTAACTATTCTTTAATTTATTGCTTGAAGGTAAAATTAGATAAATGAGCTATTACCTTCATTGACATAGAAATATGTCTATGTAGCTGAGTCAATGCAATGCTGATGCTCCTTGAGTGGTGATAGAGCTCATCAGGAAATACCCAGTTCTTGCTGGATTGCTACCCCAAATTCCTTGCTTCAGGAATTAGAGCTTGGAGAGAAATCTGGCTAGATATTTCATCCAGTAATGGATATTTTTCCAGTAGCAGAACAAATCTAGCACCTGCTTCTGGAAGTGGTGACTGTGTGCAGTGGGCAGGATGGAGCTATGGGGGAAAAAAGGAAAAACTCATCTTGTGTCTCAGAGAGCAGAATTTGGCTCCTCCTCCAGCACAGTAGTTGAATGCACCCTGATGCCTCCATCCACTTTGTGTTGCCAATATTTAATCTTGATATACTTTGGAGAGCAAAGTAGGACTGAAGTGGCAAATAGTTTCTCTACTAACTTCTGATGAGGCTGAAATCCAGTATCTGAAGTTCATTTATATTAACAACTGGTTTTCTGGCCAGGGAAATATCCACAGAGAAAAATAATAAAATAAACCAACTCAGACTGGAAGAGGGGGGAAAAAAACCCAGACATAAAGCCCTTGCAGGATGACTAACACCCTCACAACATTAATGTTATGAAATTTATCCTCCTTCAGTGGGTTTTTTTGGTTTTTTGGTTTGTTTTGGTTTGGTTTTTTTTTCTCAGAACACTTATTTCCCAAGGACAAAATCAGTAAAAGCTACCTTTGGCTCCCACAGTTTTCCAGAGTCTTCCACGAAGCAAAGTGGTTTCATGGAATGCATACTGAATTTATCCTTTAATTTGGTTTTACACAAGTAAAACCTTTGAGTGAGTGCTCTCAGCTTAGGAAAATTGGACCAAATTGCTGAATGGAAAATAGAGCTCTTTGTACACTTTTGTCTTTAATAAATAAAAATCTTTACCTAAGGGAGGAAGTGATTTGGATTTGGTGCAAATAATTAAGCAAAATAGAGAAATTACTAAGCAAAGCATTACTTTATTTTTTTTTTTTAAAGGTAAATGGAAAACAAATGTCTGAGAACGAGACTGAGCTTGCTTAGTATTTTATATTCAAATACTTCTTAGGTTTACTTTGAAAAAATATAACGTATTTGCTATCTTTCCCTCATAGGTGGCTTCAGGATGGAAATAATGCCACTGAAATCGACACAATTCATAGTACAGAGCTACAATAAATCCTGCATTGACTTCCAGTTGTTGTCCTTACAAGACACATTTGTTTAATTTTGAATGTTGCCAAAAAACCTCCATTAGACTGGGGTTTGTCCAGACCTGTGCTGGGAACAGCCATCTACTACAGGAACTTGTCAGTAATTGTCAAGAGACCAACCAACTACATTATTTCCCCAGAAAGTAAATTGCTGTGGTTTCACTGGTGTCCCTGATGCTGAGACAATTCCTACCAGGAGAAGATCTGACCTATGGGAAAACTCTCCACTAAGCCTTTGACTTCAATGAGCTTGTAAAAGAGACAGTCGGTGTTGGCATCTGAATTTTTACACTGGAAGGAGTATGGAGAAGATGTAATGCAGCATCAGGCACATTTTTTAGTGCTTTTGTTTTGTTCTGTCTCTAACCATGGTTTAGATGCCCTTCCAACTGTGTCTCAGCTGTATCTGACCGAACAATAACTCATGCCAGGAGACCTAATCCAAACAGGTGGCCAAAATTTCAAGTAACTGTACTTATTCCATGATGGATGTTGGACTTAAATCTCACAAAGAAACCTTTTGAAGATGCACTAGCGAAGTATTCACTTAAAAGTGGGAACACACCGTACCAAAGCCGACAGGGAGAGGTAATTTGATAGACGAGTTCACCTAAATGATACTAGCACATTGTTTATCTTCCTAGCCATCAGGTTAAGAGCTGTTGTGCATAACTTTCTTAACCTTAACCTCATCTGTTCATCTCTTGGGACTTCAGACTAGTGCAAGGGCTAAAGGAAAATCAATGCTGAGGTTGGTTCTGGTAAATGTTTATGTCTGTATGCAAAGGGAGACGGGGGGGGAGAACTTGAAACTCTCCCTTCCCAATGAAAGCTTTTAATGAAATCAGGTCTTAGAAATGTGGAGTGTGATCTTTGCTGTGTTTTGATTTTGCTGAAGATTGTGACTAGACTTGCCAAAACCAACTGCGAAATCTTAACATTTGTAAACTTCCCACGCAACGCCCGTGAACTCGATACATCCCAAAGAAAGAGCTCGAGTGCTGCTGTTTACATTCCTAAAGTCTTTACAAACAAGGAGAACAATATCTGCTCTTTACAGATTACTGTGGTCAGGTTCCTGTGTACAGCACAAGTGACCTTTCCAAGCTGAGCAATCTATATATACTCAACCCTGAGTGTTGTAAAAAGCTCAGGTGTATCATCTTACCAGGAGTTAATATGAGATACATGAAGAATGATTTCTACAGTATCCAGCTGCAGAATATCAAATGATTGAATTTTGCACTGTAAAAGAGAACCTTTCTCTCATGTAAATATAGAGATCCTTCATACTGCTGGGAAACTGTATGTTGTGCACAATCCATTTTAAGATTATGCTATTTCCTCTCTGATTCCTCTTTACCTGTTGTTATCACTCCCCACAGTTCCCTGAAAGGAGGTTATAGTAAGGTGTGGGTCAGCCTCTTCTCCCAAGGAACAAGCAATAGGACAAAAGGAAATGGCCTCAAGTTGCAGCAGGGCAGGTTTAGATTGGATATTAGGAATAATTTATTCCCAAAAAGGTTTATCAAGGCCTGGAACAGGCTGCCCCGGGCAGTGGTGGAGTCCCCATCCCTGGAGCGATTTAAAAGCCATGTAGATGTGTCACTGAGGGATGTGGTTTAATGGTGACCTGGCAGTACTGGGTTAAGGGTTGGACTTGATGATCTTGAAAGTCTCTTCCAACTAAAATGATGCAATGATTCTAGCGTGCTCTCTGCATCACTTTCCTTACCAAAGGCATCTTTATATCAGCGAAGGGAGAGCTAGCAGGTGTAGCACCTGCTGCTCCACTCTCCCCCCTGCCCAGGTGATAATTTGAGACAATGTAAAACAGCATCAACTTGCTCTTTTGCGCTCCATAGGACTGGGAGCTGTGGCACCTGTAGCCCATGGCCACAGAGCCAGTCAGAGCTTTCATTCAGATCCAAACCTACATAGGTATGCAACAGGCCACAGGTACAACCCAGCCTCTCTTCCCTGCTGCTTCTGCCCATGGTTTCTATCTGGTGGAAGAAAGTCTTCCTTCCAGCCCCTATCAGGGAGGGTACTGTACCTTCCTGAAGAAAAAGCCTTGAGGTTATTTTATGTTAGGTGTTTTAAATACATAAAGGTAACACATGTCAGATACGACAATGATCTCTGGCGAGTATCTGTTTTGTCTGAGTTTTTGGGGATTCAGTCAAAGTGGTGGATGAAACAGCTGGCTGAAAAGGGTTTTTCCACTCAATGCTACCAGCCCTGAATAGAGAAAGATGGGTCCAATAAATCAAATATTCTACTGGTATTTTCCAACAAGCACCAGTAGTGAAGGAGCAGCTATGAGAAGATGGGATGCACAGTCTTATGACCCATTGACCAAAGAGGCACCCATGGTGAGCTAAACTCATCATTGCAGTTGGTAAAATGCTTCAAATGCAAATTTACTGCCTTGCCCTTCCCTATGGCTGTGGGGCTAATGAGAAAAACTTAGCCCTGATGAGATATCAGATCTGACCTGCTTCAGAGCAAGCTCTCAGGAAGAAAGAGGAGGTATGAAAGAAGGTGAGGCATATGGGCTGTTCACAAGGAGGTTTCTTGCCTTTGTATGAGATGCTGCACTGCACCGAGCATCGTGCTGTTGTTAAAATCAGCTCTGTAAGTCTAACCAGCCCCAAAGAGGATGGAGGGGAAGGCTGGGCAGATGCACAGAGTCCCATGGGACTGCTGGAGAGTAAGGAGAAGCATGGGAGAGAACTGCTGGTTGCCTGGGGTCCCTGGAGTCCTGTGGTCACATGCCAGAAAGTTTCTGCCTTTTCTCTTTCAAAACTAACCTCGTTAGGCTTGTTTGTAGCATAATTCAGGTTCTTCCCAAACAGGGTTTGCTTCCACTCTCTCAGCTTTTGTACTCCAAGGGCTCTCTGGGAGAACCTTTGTGCAAATACGAATCAAACCTTCATTTTCTCAGACCACAGCTTATTAGGCTTTTTCCTCTGTTCTTACAAGACACCTGAAAAAGAAGAATTTTGCTGTGTAAGCTTAATTTTAGTGTATCGATGAGTCTTCTGGAAATAGAAGTCTGAACAATAGCAAGGTTTGGAAGGTTCATGAACACATCCTAACTTTGCAGCTAGGCTCAGACTTCATTTTCTGATAAAAGAAAAATGGAAACAAATATAGAAAATGTATAATCCAGATTCTACTCTAGTATTCATATATGCAGCTATAATAGAAAAAAAAATATATAATTAGTGTCTCAGGCTGTCAGTGAGTGCTGTTCTGCCTCTTAAAACCCAAGCTTTACTGGTTAGGGGGAGTGAGATAATGATAGAAACATCCTGTGAGATTGTAACCCAAGTGTTTCGGTGGTTGAACTTGAGGAAAGGGCACATATTATCAGCTGCATTCCGTTCTCAATTCACTACAGGAGACTGTGAGAGGAAATGGTCTAAAACCAGGCGATCAATAATTTGTATAGTGAACACAGTGTGCCATTAAGTGGTTTAATCTTTAGATCTCTTCAAACATAAGGTGATACAGAAGAGGAATGACTACCAAGGAGAAAGCAACCTGAGGTGTAATTCATAAGAACAAAGACTGTAAGGGAAGTTGTACTACATTATTTTTTGCACTGCAAAACCTGATAGGTCACAGAGCCTGGGTAGTCATTCTCAAAGAGTATCCTACAATAAAACCTTATGTAGGAACAAAATTGAGTCAGCCACAAAGCCACTAACGTAGAATAGTTGCTTGTGTGCATCCTCCTTCAGAGTAAAGTTTTGTTTTGCATACCAGAAATCAAGGTTTCCAGTTACTGAAGGTGCTCCTGTTTGCCTTTCCTAGCTTGCTCAAGTCCCTGAACTGCCGAAAAGAACTACTTGGGAGATATTCTGCTAACAAGTGACCTTGATCACCCAAGAAGAGACAGAATGCATGCTACAATCTTAAAGACCTGAACAACCCTCTCTAGAATCTCTTTAGAGGTCCCAGTATTTGAAAGAGAAGTGCAATCCAGTAACTCCTGCATCAGTCTTTTTGCAGTAGTACAAAGAAATAAAATTCCTTGGTGTATAGAGAAAACAAGGTAAGAGACACTGGTTCCGTTTTGAAGGTTGTATTAGGCTTTACCATTCTGCCTTAATTAATCTATTAAGTAATTTCACAGAATCATAGACTCATCAAGATCCATCAGGCCAGCAAGGGCTGTTGTAATCATTTAAGGTGATCTGTGTAATGTGGACCATAAGATTTCCCAGAATTGCTGAATTTCTTTGAATTGAAATAGAATTTAATTTAATTAAGTTAATCTTTTAGGGGGAAAACTTAATCTCAGTTTCAAACCAATGGCTTCACTCATGTGAGGGAATAGTCTGGGGAAGAATTTTTCTTGAGTAAGGGACTAAGTAACTTGAATAACAATGATATTGGCTTTGTCTCCTTGTACTATCAAAGTGGTGATTAGGTCTGAACTCGACTTTTAAGGCAATAATACATTTCCAGGGGTGACTCACTGAGTGAGAAAAGAGTTTTCAGTACTGTGGGTCTGAGTAGATTAGCAGACTGTCTGTAAACTGAGGGAAGAAAATAAGAAGGGAAAGAAGAAAAAAAAAAACAACAGGGAAAGAGTGAAACTTGGAACTGGAAAAACAATTCCAGTTCCAGAGAAAACATTTCATTACATATGATGGGTTTAAAAGCAGTTTGCCCAGTGACTTTTTATTTAGCAAGACATTGTGTGAAACATGGCATTGTTCCTTACAGGAAATAAAGAACAAGAAAACTACTTATTTCTTGCATACTTCTATTGAAAGTGGTATGAAGTTGTAATGTGGAAGTAATAGCTCCAATGCACAGCAACCTTATGGTATTTCCTTTTAGAGCTGCACAGCATTATCTAGCAATGAGAATGCTTGGACTGGAAGGATGTTGCTGACTCCCAGAAGTCGAGCCTTTTTTTTTTTTTTTTTTCTAATTTTTATTTTTTAATGCAAGTTTTTATTAAATATCTGTAGCATACTGACATAACTCAGACCTTTGCTTATAGGGAGATATTAAGATCCCTCTGGAAAGAGCTTGGGGCGAAACTTGGAAGTGCTGAATATCTGCTACCACCTCTGAATTCACACTTCTCAATTTCTGGCCTTCAGAAGTTTTATGCTTGATCCTTTTCATTGTCATACTCCATTGATATCTCAGATGGACTGAAGGCAGAATACAAATTCCAGAAAGACCTGTAGACTAGAGGAGGCTGAGCAAACAGACACGTTGAGCCGGTACTAGGCGTCGGACTCTTGGGTTGAAGGTGGCCAATGCAGTGAGCTGACAGGTACCTGGAGATGTCTCATATCCTGAGCTGTGACTTCTGCTGCTGGGTCTCTGTATGCTGCTACACGTGGGGAAGCACTTTATTGCCAAGTTTAAGGAATATATCCCCTAACATGTTTTGGTTGAAATTACTTATTGGAGTTTTGTTTAATTAAAACTTGAGTAGTCTTCGAGTAATTCTGCCTTTCACAAGTGGGCTTGGTATCTGCTTGTTCCTGAGATGATCTTTTGGGCTGTAGATCAGGGAAGGAGCACTACACAAGTGGAGGTAAAGAAGTGATGGGCATTTCCACTTACTTTTTTCTCTCTTGTTCTTTTCCTATCACCGAAGCTCCATTCGCTTTTGATTAACCTTTTTGTTTTCCTTTCTCAATCACTGACAAGATTTTTCTACAATTTCTAACTATTTCTAGTTGATCCAAAGTTTCACCCCCCTCACTGCGGCGTTGTGCTTCCTGCACTGCATTGTGCATTCGGAAAAGCAAAGTGCACTGAGGAATGAGCACACTCACAGCTGCCAGTCTGACAACTGAGAGGCACAAGTGGGGACAAAGCTGAGCAGGAGGAGTGATGTGGGAACATTAACACTTGTGAGGTACCCCCTCCCTCCCTTCTTTCTGAAGAAGGGAAAGAAGCTGGGCCTTGATCCAAAAAAGCACTTAAGAATATGCTTGACCTTAAAACATTTGCAAAGACTCTTTACTATCTTTTCTATGGTTTTCTGTTATCTGGATGTGCATTTAATAGAATAAATGTTCATCTTTTTGATCCTGTACTTAAGGAAGATGATCTATACTTTTTATTCACTGAAAATATGAAAATCTGTTTGTTATTTCACAGCTGTGCAAACAGGTTTCCAGGAAACTTAACACGGTGCATTTAGTATTCGGTGGTTGCACTACCACTTGATTAACAAGGGAAAGTTATCACACGGAAAAAGTGGAGCGAGATGGTTTTGATCTGATCTTGCACAGGATTGAGAAAGGGAAACGATTAAAGTGTCTTAAACCTAAAGCTTGGCAGCAATTTTTGAGAACAAAAATGAAAATAGTTTAAGAGAACAGTGCAGGCAATAACTCACTTGGGGGGTCGGCAGAGGACCAGAAGAAGTGGCCAGACTGACATTGCTTGGTTTTATTAACTCATCCGTAATTAGCCCATAGCTTAGATACAATTTAGCTTGTGCCATATGGGCTAATATAGTGCTGAAAGTTACCCCCCATGCAGGTGACAGTCTGTCACGCTGAAGGAAGATTAGCATAAAACAAACAACAATGCACTCGTAATGATAGCAGCACCATTTGCCACGCCATAGTTAAGGATGTATAAGCACCTCCATTATAACCCAATCTTCAAGATTTTATTAAGTAGACATAAAAGGCATGTGCACATCCACTCCTCTTATAGTGCTGTGAATCTTTTCTTCAGTTCTCAGGCAAAATCATTGTGTAGTTGTTTGGGGTTTTTTTTAAGTTATTTAGTTTTTAATTATTTTGGGTTTTTTTTAAAAGGTATTAATGCCTGATGGAGGTATTTACTTGCAACTCTGCTGGTCTTCCTCAGAACAGTGTGTGGAACGAGTTGTTCTAGGTAAAACACGTTGGGCAAATAGATCCCGGTGGTTTCCGCCTTGATAAATGTACAACATAGTGGCTGTTAAGCTCAAATAAACTAAGAAAGCTACATTGGATGTGCCCATCAACTTGAGTAGAACTTTATATAGTATATATGAATCTAATCAAATAGCAATAGTATAGCCATGAAGGCAGTAGATTTTCTCTGAGTATAATTTATACCGGGAGGAAAGTAAGTCACTGTCCGTATTGATTCCTCTTTATTGAATAGGAATTACACCATTAAAGCGACCTCCATGTGTTGTTGGTGCGTCCTGCATTCATGTTAATTTGGCTACATATTCCCAATATTTTCATTTTAAAATCAAGGAGGAAATTTTGCGCCAGAGCCTCTTCCAAACTGCGCTGAGCTTTTGACACAAAGCAGCAGAAGCCATTAGCATTCTCGGCTAAGGCTGATCAGTCATGCTGTTGAACCATTGCTTCCCTTTCTTCCCCCAAACATATTTGCTTTCCTGTGTTTTCCAGATGAAAGGGAAGCTCCCCTTTCAATAAGTTTTCCTGACTTTTCTTTTGAAAGGCAGCCTAACCATTTTAAATATTTTAAATGAAGTGAGTTTTGTTATGCAGACAGGAGCTAAGATATTTTTTTTTCCCTAGCTCTCATCGGCTATTTATGTGACTCTATGGTTTTCAAATGGTATAATGCTAGAGGATGCCAAATGTCCTGCCATTTAATAACCAGTAGCATACAGAGCTCTTTTCAAAATGCCACCACTCTGAGCATCTGTTGTTATTAAGTAAGATGATCAAATTTTGTACAGGACTTCAATTTTGCTTTTCACATCACTTATAGAGCAAGAATAATATGCAGTCTGTGTATAAAACTAATGTGTTGGGATCATTGAGCCAATTGCTGGTTTTTGTGTTCAGCTTTATTGCAGATTGTAAAATAAACTTTGGCCTTTTTTTAATAAATGTTATAAAAATGCTCTGTGAATCAGGAGAGTGTCAGCAATTAAAGCCATTTAACATCATAATAATTAAAAATGCAATACTCCAGTGTAGTCAGCACTGTTTCACATAAAACCCCACATTGTTGGTCCTTAATAATTACATTAGTTGACAGATATGGTAAAGAAGAGGAAAAGGTGCACGTTGTTAGTATCAGACGAGCAGCTAATTCTTATTGTTTTTGGAAATTGCTCTAAAATCTTTTACTATTCGTGTCTTTCAGCTAACAGATGTGCAGGAATGTCCTCAGCTCACCACTGCTTTCCTCTCCAGCGGAATATGACTGACAACACAACAACACAAGGGAACAGCTGGGTCGAAATACATAATATTTTCCTGGTAGAGAAAGAAGCTGATTAGGCTGTGGAGTACCTAATTGGGTAAGATGCCCCTCATTTTCAAACTGTAAAATTCAGATAGTGTAGAGCAGAAAAGAGAGGATGGTCTGTTAAAGGCTGTATCTTTGTCCCACAGCACAACTGGACCTTTAAAATGAGCGATGTTTTTACAGCTGTGGTTTGGGACCATGCCTGAGCTCAATGTCACGGAGGGCCAAATTTTTTGAGAGGGGACTGAACTTGGATGTAATAGCATTTAAATTACACCTCTGCTTCTCAGTCCATTTTCCTTGCTCTTCTTAACTTTGCATAGGCAGAAGGGCAGATTTTCCCATGGTGTTCTTGGTTTGGTTTTTTTTTCCCACAGAAAAATAAAGCAAAAGGAAAACAAAGCACAAATTTTATTAATTTAGGTAATTTTCTTCCTTGAATATCAGAGGTGTGGGATTCTTCCACGGTTTCGTTGCCTGCTGCATGTTGCTGCAGAAAGGCAGTGCTGTAGAAGCAGTGTCATCTTCTTTCTTGGGAAGAGATGGAGAAGTTTTGGTTGCAAGGACTGTGGCAAGGGTAGAGCTGGTGTCCTCATGTGCCTTAAAGGGAATAGGGTCCAAAGAGGTTTTGGAGGAGCATCCTCAGTCCTGCCTTTGGAAATCCTAGAGAGTAGGGAGTGAAACTTGTCTTAAAACATCCTGATGAGACAATTTACTTTCTCTGTCTTCCTGGAAAGTCCAAGAGCTTTCTCTGTTCTTGTCTCTGTCTGGAGAAATATTCCCAGACTATGGCACACTGATATATTTCATTTACTCCGGCTTCTTTATCAGCATTCAAGACTGTTTGAGTTGGGTTTTTTTTTTTGTTGGTTTTGGTGGCGGTTTATTTATTTGCTTTGTTTTGGTTGGGTTTTGTTTTGGGGTTTTGTTTTTGGTTTTTTTTTCCTATTTTTCTAAAGTCTAGCTTTGAATGTGTGTATCTCCCCATCCCACAGCCAGCCATGCTAACCAGCAAGCTCTAGGGATGAGCTGCATGAGCAATTTTCCCCTACACTGGACCCTTTTAAGATTCAGCTGGACAGGGTAGTGGGCTATCTTGTGCCTTGGACATGAAAGGTTGAACCAGATGATCCTTGAGGCCTCTTCCAGCTTGCTATTCTGTGATTCTATGAGAATACGGTCATGAGAAAGATGCTACCAGCTCAGTGCATGTTATACCTTAGCTCACAGGACCACTTGTGCATCTGGGAGACTGAACTGAAAGTGTATCTTTTTTTTTCTTTTACTTTCATAGATGTTCAACCAAGTGAAGAACTCCTCTAACTAGAACAAGGTGTGAAAGCTGCTTTGTTATACTTGGTGTTTTAATAAGGGCTAGGAGGCAGAGATGTGCAGCCCTCCTCATGGAGGTTAGGAGAGGAGCTTTGCACATCCAACAGCCTGTCTCCAGAGGGCTACAGGCTGAGAACTTGGGAGCTTGGGTACGTCTGTGCCTTCGGGCACCCTGAGCTTGCACTTTGGCAGTGAGGGCTCAGAGGGTAGAGTGCCCTTTTAAAGAAAAGCTTAAAGATAAACTTCAAACCAGATCTTGCAAGGCTCTCTATCAAATACCAGCATGATTGGAAATCATTCTAGGGTAGGATTAATTCAGTTGGCATGAAAATCTCATTGGTCTAATTTCTCTTTCCTTCACCTTGTGTATTCTGACTTGATTTGAAAAGCCTGTTGCTGGTTGTATTTGCTGTTCTCCAAGGAAACTAATGATTCAGCAGCATAAGTTTGATGTTGGGATACGGGAATAATAAATATTTGTGAAGTTCATGATCTGTAAGTTAAATCATGTCAAGAAAATGTTCTGAAGGTAAACAAAACAAAATGTTCCTCAGAACATTTCTGAGTGTTTCTGCAGGGGTGTCTACACACTTTGTAAATATTGTCTACAACATCTTTGGCAGGTGCTTGGTCTTCCCAAAATCTTGGTCTTGAGTGATGGGATTGTAAAATCAGTAGGAGCACATCCAGTGAGCTGTAGCAGTGCTAACAGTGAAGGTTGAGGTACCTAGGGGAAAGGAGCAGTGGCACATTCCAAAGTCCAGTTACAAGCATTTTAAAAGCAGTGACATCATCCAAGAGGTCAGAGCTCCTCTGGAAACTTTGATACCTTAGATTTAATTAATATGTGTGCAATTATTTTAGTTCAAATATTAGCCTTAAATTTTAAATGGATTACAGTTGTGTAAGGAAATAGCCATAATTGCATGACACAAAAAGATTTGACTTGAGGTTCTGGAGAACTGTCTGCTTCTTGAGCACCAGAAGAGTTTTTAGGCGCAAGTAGAAAAGAAGCACATTATCCTCTGATTAACCTGGATCGAATAATGGAAATAGAATTCCATCTGCCATAGAAATCATAAATAATAAATACATTATTAAATCAATAAACCAAGCACAACAATGAATTTTAAATCTTATGTTGTGATTAGAGCCAGCTCTTTCTTTGGGACATATTAAACTATATTCACCGCACATTCCACTTGGCTTTTTTAATAGGTGATCTGTTTCTTTTTCAGGAAGTTCATATGAAGTTTCTGAACCTCCACTTTGCCCCTTGGGGAGAAGCAGCCCGGAAATAAGGTGAAAGTGTTCTGAAAGAAATGAGGAAATCTCAAAAGGAGAAAAGAAAATAAAAATGCACATTATAGAAATACTGGTAAATAAAATATAACCAACGAGCAGCATGGGAAGCATGTTCAACCCACTGCACACCAGTTGTCCCATACTGACAGCCGACAGAATGCCGAATGAAGAATCGTATGGCTCTGTGTATTAGTGACATTAAATGAGATACAAATGTTAATGGATTAAAATAGAAGAAAACATGGTGCACCAAGGACAAATGCATAAAATCTGTGCTAGCTGAGTCCTTCATCATCCTGTATAAGGAGTAAGGATAGTGTTTCAATAAGAAAACACACAAATACTTTAAAAGTTAGGGTTTAGAAAGCTGTTGTATCTCAAGAAGCTTTTGTGGCATGATTCTGCAATTGCCAGAACTTCCCTTGGTCTATAGGAAACTTCAAAGTGATATAGCATTTTGCTGTTACAGATACATTAATTTGCCAACCACCTTAAAACATCTCTAAAGCCAAATCTAGGGGCACTTAGGAGATCTAGTCTTAAGAGAATAAACTGGACCTTGCACCTTGTGAGGTTCTTCAAAGGGTATTTTACAGAATAGGAGTTCTTTGTCTCAGATCTGGAAAATGAAGCTTCCACCTCAGACCATGAACTCTGCCTTGAAATGTCGTGGGCCATTGAGGAGGTAAGGAGGTGCTGTAAAGCTGAAGGACCAGACAAGGGATGTGGTAAGAAACTTTAAGCATGAAACAAAGAAAAAACCACCAACCCTTTATTGTAATATTTCCCTGCCCTGGCTTGGCTACATCATTTTGCTGTCCTCCTGCTGTATCTGGCAACAGGGAGACCTCAGCATCCTCCAGCTGCTTATGTCTCTTTTGCAATATGCATGAAACTGAGTCTTCAGTTTCTTCATGAAGCTCTGTACATCCTAGATTACCTATTTATTTATTTACTTATTTTTATGGGTTTTGGGGTTTTTTTTCCCATTGTCAAGATTTCTGAATTATTTATCTGCTCAGTTATTGCTGGATCTCGTATGATTTCTCTAGGTGTTCCATCTAAATCTCACAGACTGCCTTGGTGAGCTCAAACCCTACAACTCTTGATACTTCTACCATAGCTGGGTGTCTGTTAACTGTGACTGTAGTGTTGGAGGGTTTTTTTATGCAATTTTTTTTGACAGAAGATGCTACAGAAAAATCTTGAAATTGTAGGTGCATTGTGCATTAGGTTTTCTGACATGCTTGTCTTGCAGGGAAGATGTGGAAGAGTTAAGATGTACCTTGGCCAGCTTGGTTCATCATGGAGATGAAATACCTACCTTTATGAAGGGATTTTTGCTGCTTTTTGAGCATCCTTTGCCTCTAAGCACCTCCCTCTAAAGCCATTCTGTCACCAGGACAGCATTAATCCTTCAACTCACCAGTCCTGTGCTCCCACAGGCAGTACAGCAGCATCACCCAACCCATAAACTTCAGATGTACTGACAGTCAACTGAATTTAGAGGACACCAGAAATCTTGACATTCAACCTGACAACATTTCTGTTGCTGAGCCTCTGTTCCCATGACTTATTTTTTAATGCAAATATGAAGATGATTAGCTGTTTTCTCTCTTCATTGTGTTTATTTTCTCTTGTAGTTTGGGCTGTTTTTCACGTCTCGCCTTGGCTGAATTCTCTCCCATTTCTCTCCCTTCCTGTGTGTTTCTGCTCTTGCTCTGTTCTCTGCCCTTTGTTCTCAGTCGCTGTTTTCCCCCCTTTTTCCTTTTGTGCCTCTCTTGCATATTTTCTGGTGCTCTATCGTCTCTGTTCTTTGTCTCTTCTTTTCTTTGTCTTTTCATTTTGCCTATCTTTGTTCTGTGTCCTCTTTGGTGTCTCCCTGTTCTTTGTCTTCTCTTTTTCCTTGTTCTTTCTTTTCCTCTGTCTGTCTCTTTTTATGATTCCCTTTTATCTTCGTTGTGTTCTGAGTAGGTTTGTCTTGATCTTTGTCTTTGTGGAGAACGTGCTCAAATGAAGACAAAACACGCCATTCAAACAGAAATTGCTTATTAATTATAACATGGACACACTGCTGAAACCGAAGCCTCCCACAAAGCCAGCAAACCAAATCAGAGATATTTGCAGGCCAGCACGTTTTTTTTTTCCTGGTCATCCGAGCTCCACATAGGGCCCTGTGGTTGAGGACCCAACACTTAAAATACGGCCTACCCCACTCCCCTCCATGTGGCTGTCAGTCAATAAATCCACCCAAGCCTTTATCACTGACCCATTGATACTTGGGTGCAAAATAACCAAAGTGAGGTATCTGGTTTTGCAGCAGCTACGAGTAAAAATGTGTATTCTGGTCTTCAGGATGGAATCCACACGATCTTCATGTCCCAAGTGTGCCCCTTCCTCCTGTGGTGGGGGGATATAATTTACTGCAGATGTCTTTGACCTACATCAGCTCAAACTTATCAGTTGCTGCTAGAAGGAATGTTTTAATTTACTAACCAGCCCTGTTGGGAATGGGTATCAGCTACAGCCATACGAGAGACAGGATTTCTTGGTACACTTGGTTCACAGTCATACGTTATTGTTGTAAATTCTTTCATCTTTGCAAAACAAAACATCTTAAAAATGTGGAGACAGGAAAAATCATAGGTGGAGTTATTTTGGTAAAGGAAGTTCTATTTGGTCCCAAAATAAACCTTTTTGTGATCTCTTTGAAAAGATTTGAAGAGATTTGTATGAATTCAAAGTTTAAACTCAAAAAGTTCACACTGAAGAGTTTAGCTTTTTGTTCATTTTCCCACCCATTTCTCCCCTCTAATCATTCAGTGAAATCTTTCTGCCTGTACGGTATTCGATTAATCCTCATTAAAGGCAGAGATGAAAAACAAACTCCAGATCTTGGAGTTTGCCCTGTTGCTGCTATTCACCCTCTTTATTTTTTCTTTCTTCTCTCCCTGTCTTCTTTTTTTTTGTTTTGTTTTGTTTTTTTTTTTTTTTTTTTTTTTTTTTTTTTTTTTTTTTTTTTTTTTTTTTTTTTTTTTTTTTTTTT
>JAAGNO010020518.1:25514-39625 GCA_033439905.1 Ceryle rudis | reverse complement strand
ATTACTGAGGAGCTCCCTTCCCCAAGTTATATTAAGACCTTTTTTCAAGGTGATGCAGTGAGGTGGGTTGTATGTGGACTCACTCCTTTGACTTCCATGATGCAGATTCATGTGATAGGTCTGAAAGGATTTTAGGGTTTACAAGAGAAAATCTGAGAGAATTTAAGAACTGAAAAGTATGTTGCTTCTCAGGGAGTATGTTAATCTCAGAAGTATCTTCCCATTGTATTGTAGTCTTTCTTCTATGGGACTATTTAGTCTGTATGAGTTAAGATTTGGATGAGAGAAAAGCAGATTTCTAGTTGCTCTGAAATTATCAAAGAACCACCACTGTTCTTTTAAAAGTCAGTTTTATGACCACTTAAACAGGAGTGGTATTCATCTCATAACCTACCTTGAATTGTTGCAAAGTTGGTGTGACTTAGTAGAGTTAATGGTAATTTCAAAATAATTAAAGATTTTCTCCACCTACAACTGCCTGAGCTACTTTGGTCTGTTGAGACAAGGTTGCTACATTGGCTTGGGAGAGTGTTGGTTAAGAGTGGTGTTTGGGAATGCTCATGCTGGAGCAAGCTGCTGGAGAATGTGATATAAACCCAAGTGTTGGTGGGTGGCGCTTTCTTGTGGTCCATCTGTTCTACCCTTAGCATTAAGGTAATAGTAGTGATATAGATTCAGCTTTTGGGAGTGAAGAAACAAAACCCCAAAAACCCTGCAAAAAAATAAAGCCAGAGGAATGCTTTAGGTGAAAAACTAAATTTGTTACTTAGAACTTTGCATATTCAGATGAGCTATTGCACTGCCACCTTGTATGCTGATTTGTGCTGTAAGACGTGCATAGTTAGATGAAAATAACCTCCACTTAATTATCTCCTGAAATTCTGAAAATTAATAGATTTGACACATTGATATTTGAAACTTAGTTGCAGCCTAGATTCTTATAGAAGCATCTGTAGAGATCTCCAGTCTTCTGTTTGTATAAATCTAACGATCTTGTGATATGTGCAAGGTGAGATGTTTAACCCACTTGCAATTTACATTATGTGTGTATAAAATTTTTTAATTCATCTAATGAAAGTTTTGCTTCTATTGCTTTTATTTAGGAAATTAGTCGTTAAGTGTGTATAAATGGAGCAGTGAATGTTCTCTGAAATATTTGTGCTTTATATGAAGTTTTAGCTTGACAGATCCTGCCTCATTTGTATCTTTTATCTTTCTATTTTGCTCATCTGTCATTCATCTTTTACCTAAAAGATACCTTAAAAAGTAAATTGATTTGTATATGTTGTGGCTGAACCACAGTGGGCAACTGAGTAACAGAACTGTGAAATGGTTTAGTTTGGAAGGGACCTCAGAGATCATCTAATCCAACTTCCCTTCATGAGCAGGGATGCCTCTCAAGTAGATTAGGTTACTCAAAGCCTCATCCAACATGGCCTTGGCCACATCCAGGGAGGGGGCATCCACAGCCCCTCTGGGCAATCTATTCCAGAGTCTCACCACCTTCATATTGAAGAAATTCTTCCTGAGATCCAGTCTGAACCTATTCTCTTTCATTTTAAAACCATGTCCCCTCGTCCTGTTACTGGACACTCTTGTGCCAAGTCCCTCTCCAGCCTTCCTGTAGGTTCCATTCAGGTAGTGGAAGGCAGTTATAAGGTCCCACCAGAGTCTTCTCCTCTTCAGGCTGGACAATACCAGGTCCCTCAGCCTACCCTCATAGCAGAGGTGCTCCAGCCCCAGCATCATCTTTGTGGCCTTCCTTTGGACTTGTTCCAATAGATCTATGTCCCTCTTATGGTGGGGACACCAGAACTGGATGCAGTATTTGAGGTGAGGTATCACGAGAGCAAAGGAGGAGAATCACCTGTCTTGACCTGCTCACCACGCTCCTTCTGATGCATCCTAGGATATGGTTGGACTTTCAGGCTGCATGAGCCCACTGCCAGCTCATGTTGAGCCTCCTCATCAGTCAACACCCCTAAGTCCTTCTCTTCATGGCTACTCTGAAACCACTCTGTACTCAGTCTGTAATCATGCCTGGGATTGGCCCAGCCCAGATGCAGGACCTTGCACTTCGACTAGTTGAACCTCATCCAGTTTACACTGGCCTATTTCTCAAGCCTGTGAAGGTCCCTGTGGATGGTATCCCTTCTCTCAAGAGAGTCCACTGCACCACACAGTTTGCTGTCATTGGCAGACTTGCTGAGGGTGCACTTGATGCCATTGTCTGCATCCCACCAAGCCACTCACTCCCCACCAGTTGGATGGGGGAGAGAACTGGAAGAGTAAATGTGAGCAAGCTCATGGTTTGAGATAAAAGCAGTTAAATAGGGAAAGCATAGGCTGCACATGTAAGCAAAGCAAAACACAGAATTAATTCACTACTTCCCATTGGCAGAGGGGTGTTCAGCTGTCTCCAGAAAAGCTGGGATTCATCACATATAACGGCTGCTTGAGAAGGCAAATGCCATAACTCTGAACGTCCTCCCTTCTTCTCCACTTCTATTGCTGAGCATGACACCATATGGTCTGAGATGTCCCTTTGGTCAATTGAGGTCAGCTGTCCCAGCCTCTTGCCAACCTGCAGCCTACTCATTGATGGGGTGGTGGGAGAAACTTGAGAAGGCCTTGACGCCATGTGAATGCCGCTCAGCAACAGCTAAAAAGTCAGTGTGCTGACAGTGCTGGTTTGGTCACAAATCCAGAACATAGCCCCATATAAGATACTATGAAGAAATGTAACTCTATCCCAGACAAAACCAGTACACAACCCACTCTGGAAAACTGACCAATTAATCTTCAGTCCAAAGGTCTGAAAAGGAGAGGGTGGGTCCTAGCTAAGAAAATGCTTTCAGTTTGGAATAAACAGGTGGGAAAGCAAGGCACTGTTAAGCTTGTCTTGGTGTAAAAATCTGCTCAAATTGATACTAACTTAAATTCTCATCCACTTTTATTGATTTCACTTTGAAAGAATTTACAGTAGAGCTAGTTTAGGCAGTTGATGGGGTGATGACTACCTCAACAGATGGTAGACAACAACCTTGGGAAATAGAGAGGGAGGGAGACAAGTTAATTAGTCAAAAATATGGGGAAATTTTGGGTTATGAAGGGTGCTTTCTATTTAAGAATGAAAGTAATATTAGGAAGACCAGAAAAAAATAATGTTATAGTTAATTTTTTATACTGTTGATAAGCATAGATTCCAGAACAAAGTTTTTAAGTTTGTGAAAACAAGAATTTGGATTGCTCAACTGTGAAGATAGTGGTCTTCTAGAACAAACGGGATGTTTTGGTCTGTAATTTGGAACCCGCAGTTATGGAGGGAAGTATGCATTAATTCCAGAGATGTTGGCTCTTTATTCATTTTTCTTGCTCTGTAGTTTCTGTGGTCTGAGACAGACCTGTGTACAGTGAAGAATTTTACCATGTGAAGACATCTGCCCATGTAAAAATGCAAAAACAGAGAATGGCTGTAGCAGAATTTCCCTTTAATTGTTTTCAGAAACAAACACTGTGTGTATAAACCAGCTATGTATATAAAGGATCAGTTTTACCAGGGTAAACTTTCAGAGGTGTAAGATTGCTGAATTACAGGTTGATTTAAAGATTGGATCCAACCTTATAAACATTGGGTTTGAGAGTTGCTCAGTCTTTTAGCTCATCCCACTATGTATAGGATTTAATACACATTTGTTCTCCTACTTTAAGCCTCCGATTTTGGACTTCGTGAATGAGTTTTCTGAAGTTACAGTAATGTGAGCTAATTAAAGAGGAAAAACCCTCTTCCAAGGGTGACTCACTCTAGAGGCAAATGCTTCTGGTGTTTACCATGTAAGGAAAATAATTTTCTGACAGCCAAAAGACTCAAAAATAATTAGGTTGACTTACTACTGCTAAATATGAAATTTCCTAATTATCTTTTCTGTTCTTTAGAAAGAGATTATCTTTTAATATAAGTTCAATCTATAGAAGTCTTAACCCATGTGGCTAAGTGAAAATCATTACTACTGCATAAAGGCAGCATATATACCAGTGCCGTATAATTACTTTTAAATATATATAAAACCAAAAATTTGATCTGAAATAAAGGTTTAATGGAGGTAAATGTCTCCTTCTTTTGCTGTCACGTCAGGGGCAACTCTGTAGAAGTTTTGTACCGTATCTTAAAGAATGCAGCAAATTATATTGTATTATATGACAAGTTTATGGAATAAGTTAGTAGCATCAGCAGAACTCATCTGTAATGACAGAACTGAACTGGAATCGTTTCTTCATTGATTACCATTGTATTTTAATGTACTGTTTTCAATTACTCGTTCCTTTAATTCATACTTATAATGGAATTTCAAGGAAAAATTAATTTATTGTGGAAGTAAGACTATTGCAGTGGTTACAGCTGAACATGCATAGCAAGGTGTTTTTATGATGATAACTTAAAAAGAAATAAATTTTAAGTCCTATGAAATTACAGACTTTGGAGTTTTCCTTTCTCTTTCCTACTAGCAGAAAAAATAATGCAAAAAGGTAGAAGTTTCTAGTATGTTCTCAGAAGTT
Organism: Ceryle rudis; assembly: GCA_033439905.1. Lineage (NCBI taxonomy): Eukaryota > Metazoa > Chordata > Aves > Coraciiformes > Cerylidae > Ceryle > Ceryle rudis. The sequence goes on along the minus strand of JAAGNO010020518.1, from coordinate 35,068 downwards.
CATTGTCTGATGTGAGATACCCCGTTGGCAACCTAGTTCCAAATTAATTTCCTGCTTTTGTTTTATTTTAGGTCCCAAATCTGATCCCAGTTCTGATATTTAAATTGGGAAGACCTTTGAAGCCTGCACTTTACAGGGATATATTGTATACATTGCCTACACTGGGTGTTCACAAGGTCAGAAAGCAAAATTTTTAGTGAAAGAAAAACTGTCTCTATCAATAGATGGTCATTCATTCATAAAAAATTATTTACACTAAGGAATGCATTGCTGAAGAGATTTGTAAGCTTCAGCATAGCTTTCCAATAACTTGGATGGGATATGATATTTGTTTGAAAAAGTGAAATGTACATTATGCTTTATTGTCTGCACTGTATCATTGTTATATCTCTATCATAAGAAGATACTGTTGGGCTCATTATGCACTAAAAGTTTTTCAGCAAATGACTTCCAGTTTCTTTCTGACATTGCATTTGCAGTTATCTCATTGTACTTGGTTGTAAAATTATGATTTGTAGATTAAGTTGTTGTTCTTGGACATAAAAAGCAACAGTGACATTTGATTAAAAAAAATGTCTTTCAGGTTTGTGCAAGTCAGATTCTACGGGCCATACGCACGCTGGGGAGCACGCCAAAGCTTAGAGCAATTACTTTGCGGTTGATGACATCCTTATGGGAAAAACAGGTTAGAAAATTCTTGGGGTGTCACTAAGACAAGTTTAGCTGAAAAACTTAATTGCCTCTAACCAAGAAAGAAAATTAATTTTGTAACGTTGCTTGTTCTAGTATCTCATTATCAGAAGTATAGAGTAAGTGGTGAAAGTGATGCCTATATTGATCCTATTGTAGTAAAACATGTCAATAATATGTCTTTCATAAAACCTGCTTTTCATTTCATCAGGTCTCAGATTGGATTTAGGCAAGAAAAATGAAGGACAGCTATATGCTTTTCATAATACGCAATAAGAACAAGACCTTAATTACCTGACAATTGTTTCTCTGTTTATTCAGAGATTTTCTCCATGAGCCAGTTAGATCTTAATGTAGCATTAGATTCCAATACTGAAGTGAAGTATGATATGCAATAAAAGTAATATTTAGAAGTCATGTATATTGCTACCAATTGAAAATCCTGTCACCAGCTTTTGAAGGTGTGATGATAACATTTAAATTAAATCTTTTCTAGGATCGAATTTACCCAGAGTTGCAGAAGTTCTTGATGATGTCTGATATGCCCTCTTTGTCTGTTGACAAAGATGCTCAATGGGAAAAGCTGATTGCTAAAGCTGCTTGTATAAGAGATATTTGTAGGCAACGGTAAGCACAAGTATTACAGCTTTGTAAGGGAAGACTTCTTCTTTTTGAAAACTGCACAATAGTTTTTATTTACTCTACTACTAATTAATTATGATTAATATTTTTCTAGTTGTATGAGAAACTGACTCAGGCATTGCTGATCTCAGCAGCTAGTAAGTTTCAGGGTTTATATTGTAACTAATAGAAAGCACATATAACTAATACTAATATATAAATGTCTTCATCCTGAAACAAAACATGCATCCTATACTGATCCACAGTAGAAACTTAAAGCATACCACTTGAAACATTAGAATAAACTACTAGTGATCTGTCTTGTGATCTATTCAATGCAAGATGGGGTGCTTTTCTGAAAAGTGTATTTTGTCATATGCAATTTATTAATCTTTGTTCAGATACAATATTGATCATGGAACAAAGTCGTATGAGTCTAACTGGATGATATATTGATCCTTTACTGCTCTAACAATCCTTGAATATCAGTACTTGATGATAATTTACAGTTCCTGTAAAGATTATTTTTAAACACACTGTTAATTACTTCCTGGTATTATGTGCACGATACCATTTTTTTTGTTGTCACCTATATTTTGGGTTCCATTTTTCAATTTACTTCCTGAAGGTCTGTTACTAACAGCTAGGAAGGTTCATGTATGTTTCAATTATCAACTAAAAAAAAAAAAAGTTACAGAAAATACCCTTTACTTTACCTTTTCAACCTTTAATTTTGCCAAGCATCATTTTTCAAGAAATTTAAAAAAAAAGTGAATATCAAGGGAAATTCCAATGCAGCTATAGTATTCTTTTTGCCAGGTAAGCGGTGCTGTAAAAAGCGTATGTTTATTCTTCGTGCATTTAAAAATTATTTGGAATAAAACAGGAGCAAACAGATGAAGGCTGAATGTTCCATACACTTAAATAACCTTGCTAGGTGCTATTTACCCCAAGCTCTTACAGAAACAGTATGAGGAACTGCTGAATCAGCAATTGACACCTTCCCCAGCACTGCCCAGTAAGATTGGATGGATAGTAAAAGACAAGAAAGCAAACAAGCAGGTCATTCAGTCATTGAAGGAGTGACAAATGACATTGCATCAGCAAAATATTTGGAAAAATGTTCCTATTGGATGTAGGAGGGTCAAAAGGCTTTTGCTGACAGAATCTCCACCAATACACAAGATCAAGTACTTACAGAAGACTGCAACAAAGAAGCAAAGAACAGTACCTTCAATAGCACATGCAGATTTTCCTTCACAGTCACTTCTTAAATGCTGTTATCTTTTAGCACACAGACCATCCTTGGACAAAAACTTGATACCTGCATGATGTCTCCATGTCACTCGGCCTTTAGATCTCTCTATGGCATCCTCTCTTGTACCTTTTTTTTTTCCCTCACAGCCTTACCCTGTTTTAGTTGTCACTTAAACAAAATCAGTACTTAATGAATTTCTGTGTTTAGAATAGAATGCGTGTGTATGGATGAATATTACCTTATATCATCATGTTTTTTCCTTTAGGCCGTACCAGCATGGAGCAGACATGTTGGCTGCAATTTCCCAGGTATTAAATGAATGCGCAAAACCTGATCAGGCATCACCTGCTGCCCTAGTGTTACAGGGTCTTCAGGCGCTTTGTGAGGCTGAGGTAAGATTAAATTGAGTTGTCCCTGTGTTTTGCTTGTGGATCATGGACTTTTTTTACTAGTTGACTTGGTTTTTTTTAAGAGCGCATGGGATTGATGTAGAATCTTGTTTCTCTTCTGGCACATTAAATTCCTCTGTTCCAACATCAGTTAATTGTTCCTGGGAAATTTTACTGTGAATTTTACAGCAGGTCAGCCTTTCAATGCACAGAATGGAATATTAGGTCAGCTTCACAGTTTGTTTCAAAGACATCCTTTCATGCATTTTTCCTTGAGGTTTAAAAAGAATGGCTGTTGGGTGCATAATTCTGATTGGCTATGTAAGTAATCTCAGTTTTGATATGTTACTGGCCTACCCTGCTGGGTCTCATTCACATAGTGTACCTGATACAGTGAAATCACTTGTTACGGGGACACTTCTGTTTTACTCTCTTCATTACTTACTAATAAAGAGGATGAGTAAGCATTGGAACATGTTGCCCAGAGGGATTGTGCTGTCTCAATCCTTGGAGGTTTTCATATTCCTTTTGGATGCAACCCTGAGCAACTGATTTCATAGTGACTCTGCTTTTATCAGGAGGTTGGACTGAAAATGTCCTGAGGTCCTTTCCAGGCCAAATTGTCCTGAGTTCCTATGATATCCCTGAGTCAGGAGCCAAGGCTCTTTGTTTTCACAGTAGTGTCCTAGACATGGTGATGTAGGCACAGACATGCTGTGAATCACACTATAGACAAACTGTGAACTATGCAGGCCATCTGAGTTAGTGGATTAATAATAGACTGCAGGAATAGTTTATTACCCATTATCTGCCAAGCAGTAATTTTTTTATCCACTTTGTCACTTCCAGTGCAGTGTTTACTGCGGTGAGGCCAATCCAACAAAATCCAGACTATGCCACATTACATGTTTGAAATGACAGCAGCAGTTCAAGAACAACATAGTAAATGGTTAGCAGTCCATATATGTTAGAATTACAGGTATTTAAAAAACTTTAAACAATGGCTACTAGCAACCACCTTATTCAGGGTAATTACTGTGTTTGCTTTTGCTATGGAGTTTGGCTTTTCTTAAGACTGCAAAGATTCTTCGAGTGATGGCCTCAGTTTTTAAGCACTGTTTTCACAGGCTGGTTTAGATATAGCCTTTGTTTCATACAAAGAAGCAGGAGCTAGGCCTATGACAAATGTCACATCCTACTATAAAAAACTCATTTAAGAACAGACATGCTGTATTGCTGTTGAGAAGTGGAAGGCTGAGACAACTCCAGGTACTCATAATGGAAGGAAGGATAGAATCACTTTGGGGATGGGTACCAATTTTTCCTGTCCTAATTCTTACAGGCCCTTCTCAGCTTCCATTGTTTCCCTGGTTTCATGCCAGTCTAATGTTCTAGGAGACCAGATCTGCGACTTAGGTATACTGAAACTTTAATAGAGAATTCTCCTGTGATTTGGTAAACTGGGCAACCATTTGGGTTAATTAATGCAGTCTGTACCTTAATTAGTTTTTAGACCCCAGTTTGCAGTGCAGAAAACTTAAAGGGCATAATCATAGAAGTTGACCAAGGGTTTTGTTTTGGTGCTTTCTCTTTCTGCTGCTGTCTCAATAGATAACCATGGGAAAGGGATTTAATCTCTTTGTGCTTGTGCATGTGCAGCTGCTTAGGTGCAGTATTTTAGTGAACAACTTGTTTTCGGTCAAGTTCTGCACTTGTATAGCATATTATGTTTTCATATGTGTAGGGTTGACTTAGCTGATGTTGGAATCCTATACAAAGTCGAAGCTGAGTTTTGAGGCTCAGTTGCGAAGCCACTATCCATCATATTTGAGAAGTTGTGGCAGTCTGATGAGGTTCACAGTGACTGGGTAAGGGGAAACATCACCCCCATTTTGAAAAGGGGAAAAAAGAGAGACCTGGGGAACTGCAGGCCAGTCAGTCTTACCTCTGTGCCGGCAACATCATGAAGTGGATCCTCCTGGAAAGTATGTGAAGGCACAAGTAAAACAGAGTTGATAGGTGACAACCAACATGACTTCACTAAGGGCATATTGTGACTGACAGATTTGGTGGCCTTTAACAGTAGACTTACAGCTTTGTTGGGAAATGGAAGAACTTTTAACATCATCTGCCTGATGTTAAGTGCAAAGGTTTTGACACTGTCCTGCACAACATCCTTGTCTGTAAATTGGATACATGTGGATTTGATGGATGAACTATTCAGTGGATAAAGAATTGTCTGTATGGTTGGACTTACAGAGTTGCAATCAATGGCTCAATGTCTAAATGTAGACTCACAAATGGTATTCCTCAGAGGTCAGTACTGGGACCAGTGCTGTTTAACATCTTTGTTGGTGATGTGGACAGTAGGATCAAGTGCACTGTCAGCAAGTTTGTGAATGACACCAAGCTGTGTGGTGAGCTCAACATATGAGAGGGAAGGGATGCCTTCCAGAGGGACCTTGACAGGCTTAAGAGGTGTTCCTGTGCAAATCTCGTGAAGTTCAACAGGGCCAAGTGCAAGGTCCTGCACCTGGGTTGCGCCAATCCCAAGCACAAATACAGGCTGGTTGATGAGTGGATTGAGAGCAGCCCTGCAGGAGGGACTGAGGGTGTTGATTGACAAGGAGCTCAACATGAATCATCAAAGTGTGTTTGCAGCCCAGAAAGCCAACTGTATCGTGGGCTGCATGAAAAGAAGCGTGGCCAACAGGTTGAAGGAGTTGATTCTCTCCCTCTGCTGAGCTCTGGTGAGACCCCACCTGCAGTACTGCATTCCGCTCCGAGGCCTCCATCATAAGAAGGGCATGGACCTACTGGAGCAAGTCCAGAGGAGGGACACAGAGTGATCAGAGGGCTGGAACATCTCCCTTACAAGGACAGGCTATGAGAGTTGGGGTTGTTCAGCCTGAAGAAGAGAAGGCTCCAGGGACACCTTTTAGCAGCCTTCTAGTATCTCAGGTGGGCCTACAAGAAAGCTGAGGAGGAACTTTTTACAAGGCCATGTAGTGATAAGACAATGGCTCATGGTTTTAAATTGGAAGAGGGTAGATTGAGATTAGATATTAGGAAGAAGTTCTTTGTGAGGATGGTGAGACACTGCAACATGTTGCTCGGGGTTGCGGGTACCCCCTCCCTGGAGGTGATGAAGACCAGACTGAATGGGACTTTGAGCAACCTGGTCAAGTGAAAAGCATCCCCGCGTATGGGAGGAAGAATTCTCCACAGGAAGCAGTGTGAGTTTTGACCAAGTGCTGCAGAGAAATTACTTTTCACTGGAATACATGGCTTTGTACAGGAAGTGAGCATGGGCAATACATGAGAGTATACTGTGATGTCTTCCTGAGCATGTGGATGGTCATTGATATATAGACAGCTCCATTTTCATCATTTGACTATCAAACAGGTGGATTAGTTCAATGGGTAGTTTGAGCTGATTTTGCAGTGTAAATTGTTGCCTTACTACTGAAGGAGAGATGAGGTGAGAATAATGGGAACAGGAGTATTAGCTGTGAATGTGTTTGAAGCTGAAGGTTTGTTTCATTGGATTGTTTTTCCTGTGCTAGAATAGCGGAGTGATGCTCATTTCTTCAACACTTTTCATTGGGTTGAAAGATGAGAAAGGCCACTGTCTTTGAGTCTCTTAATTCATCATAGATGTCCAAAAGCTTCTGGATTGGTGTGTGAGGAAAAGTCTGAAGAATTTCCAGTGTGTAGTAAATTATTCAAAACACTTTCATACGTGAGGAACAATCTATAGAGTAGGCCCCATCTCAGCTTGAGATCCTCCTGTATGCTGCTGTTACTCTTCAAAAATATTGTGATGAACTTAAACAGTGGGCAGAAAGGACTTTTTTAGCATTCCTGATTCAAAGCATTCGCATTTGTGCAGAGACTTTTTTTGTGAGTGCTCTGAACAAAGCAGGTGTTCTTGTCATCTGAAGCTTGAAGCATGTTTTCTTGGAAAAAAGCTGAGTATCAGCACCTTCAGGGTCAAGTAGAACAGTGCCAGTTTATTTATTTGAATGTTACTGCTTGCAGCTTTCAAAAAATCATTCTGTACTTAACATACTCATTCTCTCTGGTGCTGACTTGCAACACTAGGAAACAGAAAAATAAAAGCTCACATTTCAGCTCTGGTACTGCTGCACAGCAGTAATTCCTTTACTGCAGGAGGACCTTCCATCTGAAGAAATCAAAATGTTTTTGTAACAGTTTGTACAACTGTCCAGTGATAATTTTTCTTTTAGCTAGGTGTAATCAAAACATTTAGTTTCTTCCAAAGCTTAAACAAAATAAAACTCCAGTGTCTGCTTCCTTGTTCTTTCATATGATCCGGAAGACTACTCTTTTCTCTATAAACAGTAAAATTCTCGACTAATTATGCACAGTATCTCAAGTCCATGATGACAAGTTACTTAACAATTTGAGACTCGTGACTTTGAGTTAAGGTTAGTTTGATAAAGTGATTAAATATAATAATGATGAAAAGCACAAAAAATGTTCTTATATTCAGTGGGGCAGTTCATGTATTTAAAGCTAGGCTAAAAATAAAGTGCCTTTTTGAATCAAGGTCTGAAAGGTGAAGCAGATCTATAGAATATTCTCCCAGACAGCTTGCCATGAGAGTGAACTAGCTAGGGGCTTGATAAATAGAGCATATATTCATGTTTTCTGTGGAACATGACTGCAATACAGAGGTTGCTGCGAATATGTTTTATAATGCACTTGATTCTTATTTTTATTCAGTGTAATGTCTGTGAGCTGTGGAAGTCATAGCTGTGAGAACCCCCCAACTTTTTAATTATATTTTTTTTGGAACGGCTGACAAAACCTCTTAGGGATTTTGGCTATTGATGTATATAAATAAAAATATATTCAAATCTGTTGAGCTAGATAACTAATGCTTTTTATCATGCTGGAATGCTTCCCGGCGTATGTTGGATCTGCATGAAAATTCTCTTATGGTAGTGTTTTTGCCACCTAACCACAAGGGTATATGTATCTAGTACTATTATGTTTTTGAAGTTGTTAATTCAGCTTTCCCTACGCTCTGTGGGAATTAAAGAGCAGATTAGACTTCTTCCTGTAGAGTGTTACCTTTTTGTTTAAGGGTTTCAATTTTTTGTTGTCATTTTTCCCAGTGATTTCTAATTTATGAAAAGCTGTCAACCTTAAACCCATACCCTGCAAGGTGCTTGGACTGTTTAGTTTTATGATCTGTAACAGCTAGTTAGTTTGTTTCTCAGGATGTGTGTGTCCTATAACCAAATACTGGCTTCCTGAGTTGAAAAAAAAAAAAAAAAAGATACAGAAAAAAACCCTGATTTTTCCAGTTTATACTGAACTCTTTGTAGCATTTTTAACATGCTTGGGTTTTGTTGGTTTGGGTTTTTTTTTATGACTCCTATGATTCCTATTGTCAAGTAGGAAGAAAGAAGGCAAGTTCTGGAGAGGAATATTGTCCAAGTCAAGTTGGGATTGCTGTTGGTAATGATGCCTCCCACCTTCCTTCCAGGTTGTTTGCATCCGTTCTACATGGAATGCTCTGTCACCAAAGCTGAGTTGTGATACAAGACCCCTCATTTTAAAAGCGCTGAATGAATTGTTTGCACTGGTTCCCTCGTTAACAGTGAATACAAATGAATATGAGGTATGTACTTATGGACTAAGGTGAGTCTCTTCTTTTAGTGTATCTTTGTATATGAGTTTTAAATGTACCCTCTTGTTTTTAGTATCTCTAAATTGCACCCACTGCCTAATTCAGGTAAATGATAATGCACATTTCCATACAGTTTCACAATTTTAGCTTTCATTAGTGAATCCTGGGAGATAGGTGAGCCGTTGCAGTGCAAGGCTGATCAGAGTTTTCCCTCTTCCAGAATGTGAGGACCTGTCAATGCATCTACAGTTCAGATGTGTGCCCCTTACACTTTAATAGCTCACTGAATGTTGGTGTGCCAGCAGTTTGTTCCATGTAGCTGCCTCTGTTTCAACTGTTTATTTGCTTAAAGAAAATCCAAATGTCTTTTTTGCTTGCTTTTATAGAAATTCAAAGCACAAGTTGTCAGCTTCCTCTGGAACAACACACAAAACAAGGTAGGTGATGCAACTGAAAATGTTAATTTCTTGTGTAAGCAACTGAAGATTAAGTTTTATACCTTTCTGTCAAGACAAGGTTATCAGTGTCAGCAATCTCATTTTCTAATACGATTTTCCTGTCAGTGACCATTTAACACTGGTTTTGAAGCAATGTAGTGCACAGTAAAGGTGGTTAAACTGATGGTCCTAACATCTGCCACTTCCAAGGAGAACTGTAACACAAACTAGTTTGACTCCTTTGGTAGACTTCAGCCTTGACATAGTGAAGCATTCTTGGCAATGCTGCAGCTGTGACAACTGTCTCAGTACCTCAGTGGGGTATTATAATACAATGGGGATATTGGATCATCATCAAGGTGGGGCTGGTGGAACCAAGTATTTTAGTTTAAATATAGCTCAGATTACACAGAATTACACAATTATCATAGAGGCTGGAATAGACCTTTGAGATCATCAAGTCCAGCCTAAGACCTGACACCACACCACCTAGCTAG
>JAAGNO010020517.1:44074-58469 GCA_033439905.1 Ceryle rudis | reverse complement strand
CAGAGAGGTTGTGGAGTCTCCTTCTCTGGAGATTTTCAAGACCCGCCTGGATGCGTTCCTCTGTGACCTGTGCTAGACTGTATGATCCTGCTGTGGCAGGGGAGTTGGACTCAAAGATCTCCAAGGTCCCTTCCAACCCCTGACATCCTGTGTGATACCTGTGTGTGTGATTTACTGTAGAGGGTGGGGCAGGGGAAACGAGAAAAGGTCAGGTAAAGCAAGAGAGCAAAATTGAAAGGATCCACGATGGCCTTTATATCCGTATGAGATTTAAATCAAGGCAGGGCTGCAAGAGTTCTTTAGACTCCAGAGGAGACCTGTGAAGAGGCACCATTAGCTTGTGCTCAGCATAAACTATGTCTCCCACTACACACTGGTGGCACACAGCACAGAGAATGGGAGCTCTGCAGATGCACCTATTCCTATAACCTGTAAATCGGTTTGTTTCACTTGTTACTTCTGTAAGCTGCCATGGATGTGTACCTCTTTGTTGGTTGGTGGGTTTTGTTGTTGTTTTTCAGGAAAGTGATTTACAACCTCTATCTCTTCTGTTCAAATCCTGTCACACATAGTTTTAGATAGTGTGATACACGAGTCACCATTCCTTCCTCTCTTGATGGAAATCCCATCTATGGCATGTCTCAAACTGTAAGCAGCATGCTACCACCAAAGAAAATGGAGTATAATAGCACTCTGTTTTGATGGTTCATTCTGCTTGTTTCAAGCTTTAGCATTACTACTTCCAAAAGTAAAGGGGAAAAGTCACCTGGAAAAAGTATTTCTTGTCTAAGACATGACACAGAAATTCCTGTCTCCAGGTGGAGGCAGCACTAGCTTGCATTGCAGCTCTGTGGGCCATGGTCTGCCAGGATGCATATGACTCACAAGACCCGTTTGCTCGGTGGACTCTTCCACAAACATCTCCGCTGTGTTAAAAAATAGTTTGTCAAATGCAATCAGCAAATAGAGCAACCAGCTTTGCTAAGTGGGCAGTCATCATGTGCCATCAGGCATCTCTGCCTTGCCTTAAAAGCATCCTGGATGCATACTCCACCCCTGCTCTGCACCTACAAAGCCCGCCACTGAAGCACCATCCTTCTGGTCTGGTGTTATCCATTACAGCTTTGTGACTGAGGGGAGCAGCAGATCTTCAGGCTTGGTGACAAACCCTGAGGGCCTGGAAGAGCCACCCTCCCCGTTGTCTCTCTGCTCTGAGAAGTCTGGAGTCTTAACGCATCACAGTGCCAGGGATTATGCCTGCCCTACTTTCACAAGCACACTGCCGAAGTGGCTGCGACAGCCTCGTCAGGTTTGTATCGCTGAGGTGGTGAAGCTGTTCCCCACCACTGTACCTGGGGGCTCAGCAGTGATCGCCTGGTGCCAGTGGTAGCTCCGTGCACCTGGGAGAGGGCAGCTGCCTGTCTCCAGCAGCCATCCCTGCTGCATTCACCATCCCAGTGCATGATGGGTCTCCTGTCAGCAGCGTGGCGTGCCTCTGCTGTGCCGTGTTCCCTATGGCCTTTGGCGTGCTTCCCCCAACGAGCTCAGGGCTGGCTCCCAGAGAGCACAGAGCCAAACGGACACAAGGGATCCTGAGTGGGCCCTGCCTTTCCCCAAAGCTTTGTGGGTGTGCTGCCTATCCTAAAAATGCTTTCCCTTGGCATGTGAAATAGGCGTGCAGGGTAGTTACGGCGGAGGTCACACTGGTCTCATGTTTCAGAGGGAATTCCAGTAATCAGACTTCATTTTGTCTCCTTATCTGCAATGCTGGGAATGGGTTGGGCAGGGAAAGCCAGTTTCTTGAGGGCTACATGGGGTCAGATTCAAAACACTGCCTTTAGGGACCTGGATTGTATACTACTGTGCCTAAAATGTAGATGCTGCACCCCAAAGACTGATCCTTGTTATCCAGCCTAGGCACCTGGTCCCTGTAGTACTGTTGGGCACTTCTGCAGGCTTAAGAAGTGTCCTGAGGTAGGTGGTGTATGGTATGTGGCTCCTGGGAATGGAGCAGGATGCCTGAGCTGCTCCTGCTGCTCTGGGGTTTAAGTGCCTTATACAGAGCCACATACTAGATGCTTCCATGCTTGCAAGATGTATAGCACTTCTCCCACATTCCTGAGGGAGCTGGAAAGTTGTTCTGCACCTCCCACTGCCGCCTGCTTCCAGGAGCTGTGACAGCAACCGTGAGATATATAACAAAAGAGCAGCACAAGTGAAACGCTCGCCTTGGATGCCAAGGGCAGGAGCTGGACAGGTCAAAGCCAGGGGAAGATGGTGGGCACTTGTGCAAGCACACTCAGTACAATTCCTGATGCTGCTCAGCCATGTAGCTGCAGTCACAGCCTTCACATGTGACCCTATATAGTGTTTCAAGAGATATCTTTTATACGGGCAGTAGTGATTTGGAAAGGCTTCCAACCATGTTTAAAAATGTACAACAAGGAGCCAAGAAACCTGTTTATAAAATAAAATAGCCCCAGGCCAGGATAACTGCAGCCAGGATCAGACACCAGCCTGGCTTGGCTCCCCCTGCTCCCTCCATCCTTCTCCCCTGACTGAGGACCAGCATTGTTGCGAGGGCACAGAGCACAGGGGAAGCTGCTGTGTTGCATCTGCCCGGGGGCTGCTGTAACCTGTGCAGTCCTACTCATATGGCTCCAGCTGTACTGCACGCTGGTCGATCTGGGATGGAGTTGCTGCCTGTCAGGGACCACTGTATCATTAGGAGTCTGAACTGTGAAAACGTCCGTGTTATTTAAAAGTTAGTTCACTAGGGCTTTCAGGGCCCGTGCTGTAGCTACATCTCAGCTTACCTGGTCTGTCCTTATCCTCCTTGGCCTTTTGGATGCCATCAGTCACTCCCACCAGCCCAGTTTCTCCTCCCTACAGCTCTGCTGTATGTTCCATTGCTGGTTGTCCTCCTGGCACCTGGGCTGTTCATTCAAGACCTTAGCCTTTTGTCACTGCTGTTGAGTCTGCGGAGGACTCCAAGGCACACTTTCTTGTAAATTACTCCCTTTTTTGCCATTTGTAAATGAAAAGTGAGCTCACTTGTTTTGCCAAACCTCACAGTACAAATAAATACTGGAGTTCCTCAGTTTCTTAACAACTCTCCCAGGCTGGAAAACTCCTGGGATAGTTTTTATATTTTGTGGTTGACTATAAATAGCTGTGACATAGCTGTCATTGATATTCCCTTCAGGAGAATCTTAAGAAAGGGAATTGAAGCATCAAACTGCAGTGGTGCATAATGCCTGTTTCTTCTTTGTGTGAATGTAAATGCATTTGATTTCCATCTGTTCCATGGACAAGGGTCAGCCTTACCAACCAGGAGTCCTGGCATCAGGTTTGCCTGTAGGCAAAACCTGTTCAGCCTGCAGAGGTGAACTGCAGGGATGTGAGGTACCAGGAGAATTACAGTGAGTGCTGTTCAATTCTTACACCCTTGTTTTTAAGATAAGAGGTACAGTGTAGTTTAAGTTAAGGTGTCTGGTTGGGTTCTTCACCATCATGGCCAACATATAAACTGATAGAGCTGTGAATAATGAAGCAGTTTTCAAGCCATCGAAGAGACTGAGAGGAGGAGACCTGTACTCACTGGAGCAGCTTGGATTTCTGCTGTAAGGGAGGAGAGTGCGGCATGGGACTTCCCCCTGCAGCTGCAGTGGTTTTGCTCTATGCATTTGCAGTTCCACAGTTGCACTGCTCTCCCCAGTTCCTCCCTGCTCAGTTCTCCCCAGCCTGGAATGACTTCTTGTCCTAGATAGAAGATTTTTTTTGGCTTCTTTTCTAACAGTTACAAATTATTTTATTCATCAGGATGGAAGTGTTAAAGGAATAATACTAGTGCTCCTTTCCCAAACCGCTGTAGTGAGCATGACGTGAAAAATGTACAGGCACAGGCAGAGCTCATCTGTTGTTTTGACAGTCTTTGGGGTCATATAAGGTTCTGCACTGGAGTGTGAGTTTCATGCAGTTGGAGGGATTTTTGGCTTCTGCTGGAGGTGAGACTGAAGCCTTATGAAGCAAGTCATCAACAACTGCACAGATGATGGCACCACAGCAGGAAACAAAGTTTTTTCCCCTCAGCAGTGCGTTCCCCATCTCCTCGGTGAAGCTGGTGCGTGCTGGCGTGCATTATCCCCACCCTTCTAAACCTCTTGTCATCCTTTTCCTCCCTGCAGGAGAGCGACCGTTCCCCTGCACATGGCCTGACTGCCTTAAAAAGTTCTCCCGCTCCGACGAGCTCACTCGGCACTACCGAACCCACACCGGCGAGAAACAGTTTCGATGCCCTCTCTGCGAGAAGCGGTTCATGCGGAGCGACCACCTGACAAAGCACGCCCGCCGCCACACCGAATTTCACCCCAGCATGATCAAGCGATCCAAAAAGTCCAGCTCCAGCAGCTCCTTGTGAAGGCAGGGCTGGCCTGGAGGCGGAGAGGGGCGAACCACGGCAAGGATGCTGGCAGTGGTGCTGGAGCACAGGTGTCCACTGTGGTGCTGGTTGCCCTCGCCATCTGAAGCACATGTAGCCAACATTCAGAAAAAATAATAAAAATTCTGTGCCCTTCTGCTCGTCTGCCACCTCCCCACCTTGCACTGGGAACAGCAGTCTGGAGCCAGTGGGCTGTGGGGTGAGAGGAGGGAAGGGCTGGCCAGCAGAGGAGGCAACCACCTCCTCTACTCTAAAGCATTGATGCTGGTGTACATATGTCTGACTGGATGGTCTGGCCCATGCCACCACAGTAGCGTGACCCCGAGGTCTTTGTGATTGCTGTGTCATGAACATGTTTTGTAGAACAGTGTAACGCTGCTTGTATTTAGTTCGTCGAGTAAAGCCGCTTTCCGAGTCACATAAATAACTCTCAGATAAAAACTCCATAGCACATTGTAGAAGTGGGTTTACTTCTGTCTCAGAATGATCCTGCATTTAAAGAGACTGTTAAGAGAAACATTACATATATTACTAATAGCATCTGATTGATACACTGAGATAAGGTGAATTTATACTCAAAAAGGCCCATTAAAGTAAATGGGTCCTTTTAATTTTTCTTTGTATTAACTATACTTTTGCATATAAGCTGCACTTTTCCAGTAAAAACATACACAGTTCAAGAAGATACTTAAAGCAAAAAAAAAAAACAAACCACCCAACACAACAGCTCAGTCGTTTTCTGACTGTGTGTGTATTTAGCCCTGTTATTCACTTACCTACAAAAATACAAGTCAGCCTAGATAATAAGATGGGGATATGGGAGCAGAAGCTTACATCTCTGAGTTAATCCTATACTTCTAATTTGTCAATAATACAGTACTGTACTATAGAAATGCCACTCAACAGTGCTTTATTCTGTTGTGTTTTGTTTGAATGGATGTGTAACAGCAGCTACCATCCTTAAAAACTGCTGCTTTTTTAAAGGCATTTTCTCGTCCCACACTTGCCTTAAAGATTTATTCTCTTCATACCCTTGCCTAACTCCCTCAGAGTCCTATGGGAGTTGCGTGTGCTTATGGAGAGAGTAGACCTTTCCTTCAGAGCGCTCTGCTAATGCAAACAGCTGAAATTATTGTAAGGAGCACTTCGAAAGGGCTCCTGTATCTCTTAGATCGCTGTTTCTGTAGAGTATGGGGGAAAACTATGAGCAAATTTGAAATACCATGTGGAAGGTGTGTCGCAATACTCCTTAGGACATAAGCTTCTCTTGGTACTTTGTGTTGTACCCGTGTCATGCATGGCATGTCAAACACTGATAAAGGCAATATTACTTTCATTTTAAAGCTATTTTTTTTGCTCTTTAAGAGGAGCAAAAATATCACTAAAGGAAAACAAAGTTTTGGTCATTAGCTGAGTCCTTATTTTTTATTTTTTTTCTTAATGTTAAAAGCATGAACTCTAAGAAGTAATCGTTGACTTTTTTCTTTTTTTTTTTTTTTTTTCTTCCCTCCCTAGCTGCATAAAGGGGAGGGAAATCTGTTTACACATTACTTTTTCCAGAAACATTCTTCTTCTGTTTGGTTTTTACCCCTTCCTCCAGAAGAGGAAGGGGAAGTGCAGCCCTACTATAGAGACTTAGGGCCAAATTCATCTTGTGAGTAATCACGTTGAAATCCAAAGTGTTTTCCACTGCAGATGAATTTAGGTAATCTTGTAAAATTCTGTACATAAAAAAATCTTGGTAGTACACCGGCAATTGCAATATCTTATTGTTTTACCTGATAAAAAGCTTGCTTCCTAGAAACAAACATAAAAAAAAAAAAAGAACTCAGAGAGTAGAGTGTTTTCTTCTACAGTTGTATAAGGCTTTCAGCGTTAGAAATCAGTTTGCATATAGTGTTTTTACCTGTGTAGTTCATGATAAATTCTGTCTATGTGAAGAGAACTGCTTTTAAGGCATTGGGGATATTGATCAGTCTGTGGAGTAAAAAGGGATGTGTTTTCTTCAGTGAAGACATCAGGAAACCAAGCACACTTTCTACCTCTGTTTCAGCTTTTTGAAACATTTATTTTAGAAACCAAACTTTAATTTCTGGTGTCCAAATTGAGTCATAGGAACATACGTTCTTCCTAATAAAAATAGGTAGCCTTGATATTTCTATTGATACAGAAATACAGAAAGTGTTCTGCTTACCAGTACTGTTCATGCTGCCATGTCCGAGCGGGGTCGGAGCCACATGTAGCCTGGTGAGATACAAAGGCGCTTGCACATTTATCTCCATTTTTCCCTGTGAAGATCACGCAAAATTTTGAGTCAGTCCTGCAGTCTGGATTGTTGCCATTTTGTAGGACGAACGCAGCACTTGGAAAATTGAGGCCTGATCCTGTGAAATGCAAGACACCCTCACATCCTATCGACCACATTGGCAAGCCACAGCTGATAAGCAGCACCTAAATCAGTACATAGATTTTTGGTCACTTCGCTACCAGGATTAACCAATATGTGGAAGTAAATGGCCAGATTCATGGTTTCCACCTTGCATATTTGGGGTAGAATGCACATTTAAAGAAACATTGTTGTTCCTGCAAATTCTGAAAGAACCAAGAGATGAGTATTTTGGTCCATGGGACAATGGGACATACAGTTGTGTGTTGTTATTGTGTGTGACAAGATCCTGTTTCTGAAAAAAAAAACTTCCTGAATGATAACCTATTTACTGTAACATATGTTGTATTTCAGCATTTGACAGGTGGGATTCATGTGATTCTTTAACCGCTAACAGAATACATGGGGAATAATTGGGTTTGGAGGCTTTGTTTTATTGTTTAGTTCATGTAGGGGTTTGGGCGTTTTTTCTTTTAGTAAAAGCAAACAATGGCTGTAACACATAAAACAAGCTGCAGGTTAGTTCTTTGCATCTTGAAGTTACGTTTTGAAGAGTGTTGCAAGTATTGGGAAAGAAAAGGGAAATCGGGTTCTCTAACACCGTATATACTTGTTGTACTATTTTGGAAATACTTAATAGTGCCGAAGTTAGGACAGCTCCTCTCCTTGGTTAAGAAAGCCCATTACTGTAGCCAAGTCATGGCTTAAAAGGTATAGCTGTACAACATACTTCTATTTTGAACCGTTTTTCATGACCTGTATTACAGATCTGTTTTCAGTTTGCAGATGGACTTAGCCCAGCATACACCAGACTGGACACATACTTCAAAATGCTGTTTTACAGACTAGTGATCTGTAACACTGTATAACTACCAACTTCCAACAGTTTAATCAGTTTTATTTTTGTACAGTATTCGTATCCTTTATAAGTTATTTTGCTGTCCTGTTTTGTATATCACATGAAATTGTAAAAAAAAAAAAAGGAAAAAAAAAGTAGACGTAGATGTTTTTGTACATATGTATATATATATTGTCCAAATAAAGAAAAAAAAAAGAATAAAAAATCCTCAAAACGTGTTGTTTTGAATGATTGGAGTGAAGCAGTGGTCATGTAAACCAGTCTGAATGATTATGGAAAAAACCCTGCTCCATGTGATGAAACCAGCGAGTTGAGTGAACCAGTTTCAAATCTCTTGGTGTTGCTAGTCATTATTTAGTTTGGGTCATGTTTCTCTACTTTTCCCATGTGTTTTCACAGGTATTCCTTCTGCTGCTGCTGCTGCAGGAAGGCAGAGACACAGTTTGCAGTGGGGCAAAAGTGTCCTCTCAGCAGCCTCCTCCAGCTCCTTGGAAGTCTCTCTCACTTTGCTCAGTGGTCTTTGAGCTGAGACTGGTGCTGTCCCTCACACCCTGCAGCTGCTCCACAAGCTGGTGGTGCTGCAGCCTGTGCAGTCACACTGCTGCCTTCAGATTTACCTAGGTTTGGAGGGGTTGCTGGTGTAAGGAGAAAAAAAAGAACATCTGCTCAGCCTATGAAGGAGGGGAAGGCAAGAAACAGTGTGCCAAAAAGCTCACTGACATTTACAGTCACTGACTGGCATGGTTACTAAAAGCTACTACCGAAACGAATGAACTTAACCTGGTGCACGGAAATAGTGCTAGGGTGTGTCTGCAAGATGAGACCCTGGACCCCAGGGAACATGTAACCCTCCAGCAGTGCAGGCAGAGACAGAGGGGTAGAAGTGTGCCATCTGCATCTCGAACAAAACTAAAAAAGCAGCCTCCAGATTTTACTCCATGCTGAGTTGGGAGTTTTCAGTCTTGGGGTTGGATGGCCAGAGGACGGATAAACTCAGCACAGGGATTTCTGTTTTCAGCTTGTCATTGATTTTAGGAATAAGGGACACAGGGCTGTGGCATTGGCCTCATTCCCCTGCAATCCTATCATAATGGACTTTGCACAAATTCATCATTCTTGGCCTTAAACCATTTAATTTTTGACTTTAGTGCTCTACTTGGAACAGCTGTGAAAATCTTCCTAGTGCAGAGAGCCTTAGGAGGGTGCTCCCAGACGTTGAGATCTAATACACTACAGAATATTCTTGCCGAGAGTGATGTAAATTTTGGCTGGAGTAAGTACAACATGCAAAGATTGAGTGCACCCCAGCGGATGCTGGTAGACTTCAGCAGTGACATGGGGAGGTGTGACCCTGAACATAGACTGATTCAGAATGCACTATTTCTACAAGGTGAATTTTTATTACACCTCTGCCAAGGGAAGAAGAAAGGCAATGTGCCATAACATGCCATAAAAGTCCAGCTAAATGCCTGTAGAGAGGTTCAGAAAGCCACCCTTACATGCAGCTTTCTGAACCTGCCTGCTAGGGTGACTAGGATGACTTTCAATTCCATGGGAGTCAAAAAAAATGTTGTTCAGCACTTACTCACTCAGGCCTAACGTGTCAGTGATGTTTCCTTTTTGCATCAGGGCTCCCTAGCAACTGCTTCTTTCAATGGCTTTTGCTGTAGACATAAAATATCTCCCAGGTTTTGCTCCTCACACCTCCCAGCCACATCTGGTGCATTACATCATAACAACTTAATGCAAAATCACAATTGTGACAACAATGTACTTACTCAAGTCCTCTGGAAGAGACTGCCTTAAAGCAGGGGAAACTTTCCCAATGGCAAGAATTTTGCAGCTACTGTGCTTTTGTTGTCATGCTTTCCTCAACTGAGAAACTCCCTGTCCCTTAAAATACCTCCTCAAACACCCACAGGCATTATGGAAATACTCCCGTTTCAAAAAGGGAAGGTCTCACTAACATCAGTTCTAATCCCTACAGACACTTGTTTCTGCATTATTGTTACACATTGTCTTTTTCCATTTCATATCTCTCTACATGGACCTCATTTATGGCTTTTGGGGTGAGAGAGAGTGGAGTCCCTGTTGCTTTCAGCTTGTATTTGTTAAGTTGCAACACCTGTAAAACGTCCTATTGCTTTTCATAGCAAAGGCCATCAGTCTCTGTTTTGGTATTCTCTGTTTTCTCACAGGCCATGTAATGTCGATCAAATCAACACCTGAATGCCTGCACAGCTGCACACAAAGTACAAAGGAAACGGAGTGTGTAAACCACAGGACTAGGAGAATCCCTGAGCAGATAAGGACAGCCTACCATCCCAGGATCCAAGAAAGCCCTATGTGAATTCAGAACACTTGGGAGAAAGAAAGCAAAGAGCACAGACTGTATCAAAGCCCTGCTGACATTGTGCTAAAAAGGTTTACAGAAGTCTTGGGCTTTCCAAATAGCCTTTTCTTTCTCTTCTGGCTGATGGGCAGAGACCAGAAAGACAGCAGCAGAATATTCAGGAGATATATGTATTAAGTTACATCGGAGCTCCCTGGAGAGACCAGATGTAGTGATTTGGACTCTTCTGGTGTTAACCACCATTTTGGTGCCCTTGAATAGTGTTTCCAAGCATAAAAGAATTTTGAAAGCCTATAAAAAGCCCTGTGTAACTGCTCTGTCAGAAAACAGAAGGGCAGGGAAAACCACAGTCATTTTATTAGTCTATGCAATGCTGGTGGTAAATCACTGCCTCCATTTACTGTATTACAGACAGACAATTCAGGCCTTAGCTAGAAGGTAAGCTACATTTGGGTCATGTCCATTGAACCATTTTCCTCAGGGGCATCCTTTTTTAACTGAAACATTTAAAGGGGGACAGCCTTACTGTAAACTCCTTCAAATTGAAATAAAGGAGATCCTCTCAATCCCTCTTACTCCAATATTTTTTCATGACCATACTGATTTCTGACATACTGGTGGTTGAGGAACTGCATACACAATGAAGGCTACACCACTTTAATTATACTGGCATCAAACCAGTATGCTTCATACAGTAAAGTGTATTTTAAATACTACAAAAGTTCTGACTAAAAATATCCTTCATGGACAGCACAATTGTTCTCAGAAGCAGACACAAAGCGAACCCAGATTCCTTAGCCACTGGGGCCCATATAAAACCACATCAGTGGCTTTTCACCTGAACAGACCTTTAAGAATCACTTCAGCAGCATAGAGTGGGGCTGATACTGATGGCAGTTTCTAAGAGGAAGTCCCTTTGCTTTCCTTATGCTAATCATCTGCTTTGGATTTACTCTACGTTTGTAAGTCTGCATGAAAAGCAAGAACAAAACCAACAAACAGATACCCCATAAAAAACAAGACAAAAACCAAACCAAACCAAAACAAACCCCAAACCAAACAACCAACTAAAAAGACCCAAAAAAACAACCAACCAAAACCCAAAACACCCCCCCAAAAAAACCCAACAAACCAAAACAAAAACATACAAAAAACCCCAGCCAACCAACCAAATTTTTGTTGTCCATGAAAAAGCTATTACATGACCCAAACTGAGGTAAAGCAGTGTCAGTGGACTGCAGTCAAGATAAAGCAGCACACCGTGAACAGTTTACAGCTTTGGTTACAGGCTGCAGGAGGAGGAATCAGACTTTTCCCCATTAAATTACATGATACGGATTACCTTAAAACTTGTATTCACTTCATTACATCCATGTTGCAAGTTACCTGTGCCACCCTCTGTTCTCTGTTCTTTTCCAAGGCCCCTTGATATCTTCTGCCACCATCTTCTCAGTTACAACCTGTTCCCTCCTTGATTCTAGCAAAACTAGCTTTGTCCACTTTCTGACTCTGTACATGGCTCCTTAACCCCAGCAAACTGATTTTGTTATTCTTCTCCAGCTTACTTGCAATGCTCTCATCTCCATGATTCCCAGAGGTTGTCACTCTGCGAGCAGATGTCTTGGTCTTCTACAAACACACACTGGCCATATTTGCCAAGATTTCATGTTGTGCCATGTGCAATAGTTGATAGAAATAAATTACAATACTAAACTGTAGCTAATGACATGTGTAATGTTATGTTTGGAGACATTTATGTTGGGAGTTAACCTCTGCTGCCAGGTCAGCCCCTTGCTCATTCCCCCTGGTGGGATGGGGGAGAGATTCAGAAGGGTAAAAGTGAGATTAACACTTAGGTTGAGACAAGGAAACAGGGAAAGCAAAAGCTATGTGCACAAGCAAGACAAAATGAGGAATTCATTCTCTACTGCCCATTGGCAGGCAGGTGTTCAGCCATTTCTGCAGGACAGCCAGGCTCCACCACACATGGTGGTTACTTGGGAAGACATACCTTCAAATATATTCTGCTCCTCCTTCCCCCAGCTTTTACCATGGAGCGTGATGTCATATGGTATAGAATATCCCTTTGGTCAGTTGGGGTCAGCTGTCCCAGCTGCATCCCTTCCCAACTTCTTGTACACTTCTTGTGCTGGCGGAGTATCATGAGAAACAGGAAAGACCCTGCTGTTGTGCAAGAACTGCACAGTAACAGCTAAGATATCCCTACGTTACCCACAGTGTTCTTGTCACAAACCCAAAATAAAGCCCCATACAAGCTACTATGAAGAAAATTAACTATCCCAGTTGAAACCAGTACAACTGTCAAAAAATACTGGCTTAGTGGGTGTAACAAATCAGCAGAATGAAAACCAGACAACTGAGGCACTACTTCTAGAGCAACTGGGATGCAGAAAAATAGTGAAGAAAACCTGGTTAGATTATGTGTAAAGCACAGAGATGGGAATTGCTGGCAGGGGATAGTGACACTAGGGAAGAGCTGAACCACAGGAGAAGATGTCAGCAGGTAGGCTGCTATAGTGCTGGTTATAAATCTCTTTCACCTTCTTCCTCTGCTGCTGCTACTTGCCTTTATTTTTCTATGTTTTCCCTGCTGTCTCTCAGCACTGCCAGAGTGGTGCCCAAAAAGCTTTCAATGGCTAAACACATCTGGTTGCCGCATGTAATCTCCCTACTCCCTGTTTAACAGTTCAGTCTTATCAAAGGCTGAAGTTAGCACTGAAGCAAAATGAAGTCTAGCAACTACTAAATCATTTCCTGCATGCAAAACACTGCCTTTCATCCATACTGTCCCAACAGGCAAAGGACAGCTGGATCACTAACCCTTACAGGAGAAGCGTGGCTCTTGGCAAGACTAGTCTGCAAGTGCAACAGCAGGGAAACATTCTTGCAATTTCAAATGTTCAGGCTGGGACAGGGGCAGGATTTTCTTGGAGCAGGGACAGATTTAATTCCCTTCCCCATCTCCTTTCTCTCCAAATTGTGATGTACTGAATCCTGGGCTTATTCTTCATTAGTAAGATATTAGGAAATAAATGCTTCTGTAACAAAAAGTTCCAGGAAAATTTATTTTGGACATTGTGTTTCAGTGAGTCAGAACTGAAGAGAGTAATTCTGGCTCAGAGTTATTTACAGTAAAGCTAGAGTGCCAAGGTTCCCCCTGCTTCCTGTGATGTAGCTCTCCTGCCAGACAACTCCCACCAGATACTGTGGCAATCAAGTCAGAAGAAAGTACAGTGCACCTTTCAAGAAGCAGGCCAAATAAAGACAGGAGAGAGGACAGGGAAATGATGCATGCAACATCAAAACAACTTCCATAAAATTACAATACTTTTTGATGTAGTTACTAGGTATTGCTGAGCCCATACAGCTCTTCACCTCAGTGTGGTGCTCCTTTCCCAGAACTGGTGGCATGGAAGGCTGCAGGGTGCATGGACAAGAGAAGGAATTATGCACTGTGTGGAACCATCCCTTAGCCAACTGCTGGGGACAGACACAGGACCCCTGCTCAGTTTAGCAAACAGTGAGCATCTTGAATTACAGATCACTTGCCACATTTCCTTCCCTCCCCTAGGTAAGCTCCACTATCCAAAGCCCAAGCACAGACAGCATGGACAGTATCAGACATGACAATGTTATGCAAGTGCTGTTAAGAGATAATAAAAAAGACTTCTACAAAACATTAAAACCAAAAGGAGAGCCAAGGAGAATCTCCAATACTTACTGGATGCACGGGGGGAATGTTGCCAGCAAGGATGAGGAAAAGGCTGAGGTACTTCATGCCTTCTTTGCCTCAGCCTTAACAGTCAGACCAGTTAGCCTCTGGGTGTTCAGCTGGGAGCCAGGGACAGAGCACAGAACAAACCCCGTATAATCCAGGAGGAAGAAGTAAATGATCTCCTGTGCCAACTGGGTGCTCATACGTCCATGGGGCTGGATGGGATCCACCTGAGAGTGCTGAGGGAGCTGGCACAGGAACTTGCCAAGCCACTCTCCATCATTTATCAGCTGCCCTGGTTAACAGGGGAGCTTCTAGACAACTGGAGAGTTGCCAGTGTGACACCCATCTACAAGAAAGGCCAGAAGGAGGATCAGGGGAACCACAGGCCTGTCAGCCTGTGGGATCAGGGAAGATTATGGAACAGTTCCTCTTGAGTGAGCTCACACAGCATGTAGGAGACGATCAGGGGATCATAGAATCAAAGAATCATTTGGGTTGGAAAAGACCTTTAAGACCATCAAGTCCAACCATTAACCCTACTCACCCAAGTCCACCACTAAGCCACATCCCCAAGCACCACATCTATACAGCTTTTAAACACATGCAGGGATGATGAC
>JAAGNO010020517.1:18464-33869 GCA_033439905.1 Ceryle rudis | reverse complement strand
TCTACAACATCAGTGGTGACGGTGATGTAATTACCATCAGGGGGTTGGGTTCGATACTGGTTTTGTATATATTTGTATATATTCTATATTATTATTATCATCATTAAAGCTGTTCTAGTTTCCTTTTTCTAATGGCTAAGTCTCTCTCCCTTATTCCTTTTCTCTTCCCCTCTGGGGAGGGATGGGGGTTAGCAGAGAGCATCTCTTAGGTCTAAGGGGCTGCCCTGACCCTAAACCATGACACCGTCCCACAGAAGTTTGCACATGCCAGTTCCGTTCAGACTGCCACACTCCACAGTCATCAAAAGGCGTATGAACCAGGGTGACCTGACAGAGCAGAGTCCCATTGGAGGGCTGGCTTTTTATGAATAATAACAACATCTAAAAGCTACCAGGAAGTAAATAAGCCATACCATCTTACAGTCTTAAAACTGCCTTAAGGAACTTCAAGTCTGTAGGAACAAATTTCAACCTTTTTGCTACCTTCTGGTCTTGCTTTGGTATGAATAATGTGCATACCAAATAGTGTCTAACATCGGAATCGATTAAATCCTCTCAGATCAGCTGATCTGTTAAATCAGAAGAATAAGCCATCATTTGGCGTTTCTGGTGTTCTACTACACCTGCAGGCAAACATCCTCAGGACTCCAAAATGTAAGGTCTTATACTGGTATTTAGTTTCATGGCTAGAAATTTCTGGTGCTTTTGATGTACCAGTATTATAGAAATATGGAACTATGAATCTTCAAGGCTGAGGCAAATGCATAATCACTTTAGGAGAGAATGAAGGTGACCTGACATAGTTATATACTTATATTTGCTAAGTGCTACCTTTTCCCCATTCTGAAGACAGGTCACCATTTTCACCCTCAATGCTTTTCCTGTTAGCAATGGGTTGGCACTTCCAAAGACAAACTGGAGACCTGCCTTGAGAAGGAGAGCTGTATGACCACTAGAGACACACTGGAGCAAAACGATGCTTTATGCAACTAAAACTATTTGCAAGCTGATTTTGGTTACCATTTAATTCTCCCCCACTATGGAAGAAAATTCTTCTTTGGCATTTAGTGCAGCTTATCAAAAGAATAATTAGCTTCTTGGATTTGCAGGCTGTAGTTTGATAGACATGCCAGATAATCTGGTGCCTAAGAAGGAAAAACATGGAGCATGCTTTCAAAACAGATGTTGCTGCACTGACCTTTTTTGAGGTGGTAGTTTGCTAAGGGGAACTAATAAGAAGTTATTCTAATGAGTGAAGATAACAGTACCACAGTTAGATGAAGTTTCTCCATTTTATGAGGATTTGGGAGTTGATTGTCAGGATCAATCTCAACAGGTCATAATCTATTTTGGTTAGGACCAGGAACACTTAGCACAGAGGAGTTCACAATTAGTTAAGTTCACAATTTAGTTCCTGTTTTTTTCTCTAACAGATACCTGCAGAGCTTTTGCTACACTCTTTGGAAAGGACAGCACTGTGGAACCTCAAGAACAAAACTTCCTGTAAGGAGAAATAAAAACCACGATCTAAGGCCTCCTGACCCACTGTACTTTCAGAGGCACTGGCACAGGCTGAAACTAGGGTCAGAGAAGTATACAAGGTACAGGCTGACAAAACCCCCAGTAAAAAAGATCCAGCTTCCAGCACAGCTGCAGTGGCATCAGAAAGTCAGGCTTTTGCTGCCAGACTACTGGGAATTCCAGTTTATGTTACTGATAAGATACTGCAGGCCTCATCATGAATGATGCTCAAAACTCCTTGCAGGGAATTGAGGAATGTGAGAGTTATTTACTGACAGTGCTTTGAATTCTGGCTACCAAGTGCTGCCAAGGGAAGTCAGAACATTTAATCAGCTTTCAGCTAAGGTGTCAAGGAAGCACCTAGTGAAATTTTTCACACAGTAGGTACTATCACCAAGAACATCATCAGATTTCAAGGTTCCTGCAGGGCAGGCTAACAGAGGCTTGAACTTCAGCGTCATTTCAGGAACACTTCTAACAAAGATAATTCTGCCTTAAGCATCTCTCATTTGATATTCACAGGTCAGGGCAAAAGAGTCTCTTGCAGAGAAGGATAAAGGAATACAAGCTCTAGAAGAGATTATCCACCTCTCTGTATTAGAGGTGCTGATCGCTTGAGGAAAAAGTTTGAGTCATTGACACATTACCACTACCTAACCTCTTAAACTATCTGTGACATCTTTGCAAGAGAAAAGCAAGACCTTCCAAAGAAGGTATTGAGAAAGACAGTTCAGAATCCCTTTGCTTTTAAAATCCTTTACTGTTTTTCTGTGTACTCTCTCCCAGATTACTTTTAGGTAAAAGATAGAATTTGTGCACAAATAAAGCATGTTCATCAGTAAAAGATCATTTTTTTTTTTTAAAGAACATCTTTCCTACAATCTTAATGACTTTTTTAATATAGCAATATACAAACAAAGAATGATACGTGAAAACGTTATTCTTCCATATGAAAAATAAATCATACCTGATTTTCTACATGAAGATCAACTTCACCAACACATTGCATAGAACTGAAAAAGTTACTGAACTTCTCATTAATTTGCTCAATCAGCTTTTTCAGGGGGTTTAGCCACCTTTCTTTGACCTAGAAGCAAACATATCCATATAAAAACATTTTTAATAACATTATTTCCCTTTAGAGATAGTATTTAAATTCAAAAGCATCACAATTACAGAAGTTAACATCTCCATTTACACTCAAGACAACTTGGATGTTACTGTTTATTTCTGTACACTTTAATAAAGACTTACTGACACAGAAGTGATAATTTCAGCTTTTACCTGTGAAATGTTTTGCTTATAGTTATCCAATTCATTTTTCTTTTCCTCCAGATATTTTGTCAACTGCTCTATTTCTTGTGTTTGCTTATTGTATTCTTCAACAACCTGCCAGAATAAAAAAACAAGCAGTCAATAAAATGTTTGCCAATTCTAACCTTGACTGTAAAAATATGACACTGCATTGATTCTCTTCAAACACAATTATATATATTATTGCACTGCACACTGAACCAGATATATTTCTAGCTTTTAAGCAAAGAAATTGTAATGCATTGCTTATTTCAGGTTACTGGAACTTTTTTTTTTTTTTAAGGCACAGCACACACTGTTCTTTTGGAAGAACCTTCTTAAAATTCTAAGAGAGGCAGAATCTGGCATTTACAACACATTGTTCCTGCTGTCTAGCCATTATACCAAGAGATCTAGCACAGAGTGGAACGTAAGTACAATACGGATGGAGGAGGAGGAGGAAGGGAGGGTGGAGGGAAAGCACTGAACATACTGAAGCATTCAGGCCTGTCAAACAGGAGGCCCTGTTTTTTTCTTCATTCAGAAAAGCATCAATTTCCTCCAATGTGGATGGAAGAGCCTGAAAAGCCTACAAGAGAAAGGATGCATGTGTTACACAACAATGCTAATGAAGGACTCCACTTTGCTGTAAGTAAATCAAATAAACTGTAAAATATACTACTGCTTTTAATCAGATGTCACATATTCAAAATTTAACACAGTAAGATTCCTTCACAAAATACTCTGGACAGTGAAAGAAGGCTGGAAGTGCTACTACATAACAAAGATACAGAATTAATTGCTCCTTAACTGCCTACCTTGTGCAGATATACAACCTCACAAACTTGGTATAAGCCAGGGCCTATGCTAGTTAAGCCATGCAAATACTTCTAGAGGCTGGGAAGACCTCCAGGTAAGTAGGTGGGCCCAAATTTCAGTTCTTTTGTGTTGCTCCATTAGAGCAAGAACCTAGAAAAATACGGCCTCTAATTACTTCTGTGAACAAATGACTAGGGACGTTAACTGAAATTTCAGATCAGATTTTCTCTCCCCTGCACACAGAACAAAATGACGGTCGGTGGACATCCCAGCACTATTAATTTAAAAGTGCTTTAGAAGAGTAAGTGAGAAAGTATAAGTCAGCACTAGCAGAAATACACATCGTTCTTTACTGGTAACCTTCTAATATAAAATATAAAATATTGTTTGCTGGTAAAGTTAGAATGGTATACAACATCCAAAATTCAAGAGATACATAGAGATTTGGTTTTGTACATACAGTTTGAAATTCTTTTGGAAGATGTTGATCTGGACTCAGTTTGCAGACCTGTCGAGCTTTCTTCAGCAATTCCTTGGAGCTTTCTGTAAGAACTCGCTTCTTATCATCCAGTTCATGATACTGTTGCTGTTAAAAAAGATATTGAAATAAATTTTTAAAAAAACTTTATTATAAATTTCCAGAGGTGACGTACACTAGCAACAAACAAAATCCAATTCAGAGAATGTATGTGAAATAAGACTGCTTAAAGATCGAAAATCTTTTGTTTCAGCACACAGAACTTATTCTGCCTCTCTGCTCAAAGTCAACAGATGCCAAGGTAAACTGATCAAAAAGCATATTCTTTTAATGTAGGCAATTTTTTTTTCTCTCAACTAAACAAGTGTGCATGTAGATTCAATATATATTTTAAATCAGACTATTTAACAGGAAATTCTCTACAAGCTGAAACAGAACTACTGTGTGCCTTCTTTTTTATTAGCTTTCATTTAACTGTATTTATCTGCTTGGGACAAGATGGTGGACATGATATACACTGAATGGTATTTTAGCTAAAATTTTACAGAGTAAATATCACAATTTCACAATCAGAAGTACTTCTTTTGCTGTTTCATACTCAACTCTGTGATACAACCAGCAAAATACAAAATGGAAACACGAGTAATTTTTCAACTAGTGCTGAAAAACAAGTGAAAAGCAGGTACAGTTTCTGGTTTTGAACATTGATCTCAAGGATTAACTCTGGAAACTACTACAGGTAAGTGACCAAGCCAGCCCCATGACTTTTATAATGCAATGTTATCACAACAGTAGTTGAAATACAATAAACAAAATATGATACCTTCATGAAACACTACGCTAAAGATTATCTCAAATAAGGAGTATTCAGGCAAAAAAACTTGGAGAGCCTTAAGTATCTCTGCCTCCAGAAATGTCACTTGCTCATCTTTGTATATGCAGTCTCTACCACTGCTTTCAAATGCTGAGCTGGCAGCACTTAGGAATAATCACTTGCTGCTGTCTCCCAGCTCAGGTGAACACCCAACTCCAGACAGCTGGGAGCCACCAACCATTTAGAAGCAAAAAGTACATACCAAGATACTGTAGCATTTAATCCAAGTTATTTTACTATACAGTGATTACACATTCAATCCATCTTTGTAACAGACAGTCACACCATGGGAATACACCGTTTTCACTTTTTTCAAAGGCACAAAATTCTAACTTAAAATTAATACGCACAATATTTTGCTTCAGAACTTTCTTTTGACAGTTTGAAAAGTTTATGTTTCTTTACCCAGCAGAGATTTATCTTCCCAATTTTTATTGTTGTGTACTTCTGTTTAATACGGGAGCCCTCTAGTGTCAAAAATCAAAAAAAAAAATCAAAGTATTCACTTGGAGATTAAACCAGTTAGATAAATGTTTACTCCACATTTTAAAAATACAGGACACAGACACTGATAGTGACTCACATTATTTTCTGGCAATTGAATTAATCTTTATTTACTAAATACAAAAGTAGCAGTAGTAACAGTTATGATCATGAGTGATCATCAGTGGAGTTCTCACACATACTCAAGAATTAGGGGCACTGTTTTCTACAGCATGTATCAACTCAAAAATCCTGTTTTAACTTCCACCTTGCACTACAGGTAGGCATTTCATAATCTTCATGAACGCACTGTAAAAATATTTTTTTACACTGTGTTGATTTCTTCAGAAAAGCAGAAAAAAAAAAAGGCCTTTATTAGATTTTTTTCTTCCTCCATTTCATAAATTCTACTCTAGAGAATGGAGGGCAAGAAGGACTGACATTAGAACTACACAGATAAAAGAGCAATAAATGGAGGATGCCCATCCTTTTGGTTACAGCTCAGATCGTATGTTATTCTGAATTAGCATATAAAACTGTACACTACAGTGCTTATGTTCCTGTAATACATTCAATAAACATTTTTTTTAGGAACTTTTTATAAAGTTCTAAATTAAAACTGGACTGTATTTTAGATCACAGAAATTTAAAAGCCAACTGGCTTCATCTGAAATGTGTTTGACCTCATGATAATGAAGGCAAAGGATCCAGTGAAAGGCAACACACTCATACTTTTTTATAGAAGAAACATTAATTTTATTCTTATGTATGTGACTATTTCCAGAGACAAAATCAATTCTGAATCATCTGAAGTGGGGAACCTCAGCTCTCAATTGTACATAAAACTCCCACTTGAAACTCCGCAGAGCTGCCTGAAATGAGGTTTTAAGTTACCTCTAGGCCCTGAAAATCTGAAATAGATTAGGTATTGAATATGCCTGACCCAAGCCTAAGACAAGCAGAATTTCTTCAGGGTGTGAAAAGGAAAATACATGTTTCAGCAAAGCAAAACATCAGCTTTCAACAGGAAGTCTGGGAAGCAATAGGCCTTTGATGTGGTTATGATATACATGCACTGACTGTTCAACAACAAGGTAAGCCTCAATTTTCATTCAGGTTTGCCAGTTGATTGTCATGGTCACATGCTAAATGAAAGTTAGATAAATATAAAGAAATAAAAATACACAAGTTTTGACTCCCTCTACCTTCTATATATGCAAAAGTGCATGGCAACATTAAGGCCCCTGTTGATTTCCTGAAGGTGCCTCAATAAAACCATCTAGATAAAAAAGTAAATTTAAGTAGAAGGAATAACTGTTTTGAACAGAGGTGATACCATGAAAAGTCACAGCCTAGACGGACCTTTATGCCTGTTTTTGTCAGCAGTGTTAAGAAGCAACTTGGGCAGAGCTTTGTACAGGTACTTCAGGAAAGTTCTGTACTAGTGCAGGGCTATGATTACAGCATCCTGAGGCATCTACCAAACATCAGAAATCAATTATATTCTGCATGCACAAGCATTTTGTATGCTGTTCTGCTCATCAGTATTGCAACTGGTTTTGTGCAAAATAAGAAGCTGGTTAAAGAAAACAGCCAATATTTCTCATGTAATTTGCATTTGAACACATGCTTGCTTTAATTTTTTGAAGTTTGGAAATTTATACATAGAAAAACAGAATCTGCTTTTTCTTTAACTTAAGGAAGGAATGCTGCAATGTACATACTGAATATTAATACCTATTACTTAAACAAATTTACACCAAATGATCCTGAAAATTAACAAGCTATCAAAGCAAGACAATTAGCAAGACTCTTTCAAACAACTATCATAAACATGCAGGCAACTGTGCCAATTAACTAATGAGCAGATGGGGCTAAGAAGCCTCCCTAATGTTCAGTATGGGTCACAAACACAGATTTTCTTCTTAGGCTCATTAAATAATTAAATACAAGGAGCTGTTAAAATAGAACTAAGGTTCCCACTTGAACTGCAGTGTCAAAATATAAACCCCAGAAATCTGTTGTTGCTAACTTGACTTGTTGAAAAACATGTACTTTTTTGGCCTTTCTACCTAAGTGGTTAAAAAATAGCACACCATAAAGCAACAAACATTCTGCTCTCTCCATGGTATCCCAGTGCCAGGACCTCACAAAAGGAACATATGTGATCTTCTCTTAGATGTACTAAGTGGAATTTGTCTTTGCTTCAAATCTTAATCAGATATTTACTCAGGTATTATCAAGACTCAGGACTGCTCGGGAGATGATCACCATGAGTAAGTGCTAAGTACTAACAAAGTTTCACAGCTTATTTGGCCGATACCCCCACAATTCCAATTAATGCATCACGACCAGCACATGACCTACAAAAATATCCGATGACTAAGTATTATTAATGTTTCCATAATCGTAATGTTTAGTATTCAGTTTAGTCAACTACACAGCTTTTGTACAATATACTTGTTTATGTTTGGCTTCCTCCTTTTTGCAGGTTTATTTATGTTATAAAAACATGCATGCAAGACTGCCTCAGAAGTGTTGCAGAGGCAGCCTTATGGGCAGCTTTGGTGCAAGACTACCTTAACAACCTGCTGCTGTATAAAAAAGAAATTATCACAGCCAAAAACACTGCAAAGTTGGAGGGAAGGGACAATTTAAACGAAAGGACAATTTTAATTTCAAACATTTAATTTAAGATGAAGCTAACAAATACTGAGTTTTCCCCATGAAAGTGCATCTCTTAGGGTGGAAAGTAAGAAATAAACCACAGAATATAGATCATACCTACAAGGGGTCTATGAGAAAGTTGGGATGGGGCTGTAGTGATAGGACAAGGAGTAAAGCTTCAAACTGGAAGAGGGCACATTTAGATTAGAAATTAGGAATAAATTCTTCACTATGAGGGTGGTAACACACTGGAACAAGTTGCCCAGAGAAGATGTGGATGCTCCATCACTGGATGTGTCAAGACCAGGTTGGATGGGGCTTTGAGCAACCTGGTCTACCGGAAAGTGCTCCTGCCCATGGCATAGGGATTGTAACTAGATGATCTTTAAGGTCCCTTCCAACCCAAATCATTCTATGATTCTATCATACATCATTCACAGGGCAGTGAAGGGAAGAGAACTTCTGAAAAAAAAAAAAAAGCCAAGAAAAGGGCCAAAGACTTAATTCAAAGACTTCATTAACAGGAAGTATATGGGATAGCATGGCTTTGTATTTCTATATATGTGAAAACTTAAGATGCACCTGAATACTCAGAAGAGTACCTCTGAAGCAGTTAAACTTCTCGAAATTCTGTTGGGATTGCTGATTTTAAGGTTCTGTTTGGTTGGTTGGTTTTGGGTTGTTGTTTGGTTGTTTTTCTGTTCTAATGTTCATATAACCAACCATCCAAAATATAAGCTCTGCTATGATTTCCCCTACTTATGTGGTTGAATGTCACCCAGTAACAATGACTAATGCGATCTCTGCTGACTCAAACACCTCTTCACCAGGGAAGGAGGCAATTTTAGTTTAATCAAGAATTATCAGAATGTTTACCTAACAAGTCCAATTTACTGATCTGACCAGGCATCTACTTATGCACCAGCCCAAGTTACTCTCTAATCGATGAAGAAGATGGGGACAGAGAGAAGTAAAAGCATGAAATAAATTTCCCAGTGACAATACACACTCCCATGAGGGTCATCGTGTTATAATACATTCTTACTTACTGAGCTTCAGCAATGAAGTGATTTGCATTGGGTTTTTAAAAAGTCTGAATGAGTAACAGCTGCATGTCAGTGAACTGATTCAACAGTGAGTTGCCAAGTAACATGCTGGATTTGACTCTGTCTACAAGTTAACTTTTTGCTCCTCTTAGTCCTCTTCCTAATTTTCCTGCAAATGACGATACCAATAACCTCAAGTCTAAATACATGCCAAGGTCATTCTTTTTGGAAGTGCATATCCACTCAAAATAACTATCACCTTTTGAAATGCTTTCCAATTTAACAGCTGTTTTTTTTTAATTTCTGTGTGTGTATCAAATTGAGTTTTAGCAGTATGTTATAGTTAACCTGACTTGTGCAAGATAAGGAAAAAAAACTTACCATCCTGTACTCAAACTTTTTTTCCCCAGTAGATTGAAAGATTGTACTACTACACAAATACAAAAATTGACCTCTGTGCATTTAATTACAGAATGAGGCAATAAACTATGAAAGAAAGGTAAACCAGCTCTGCTTTATCCTGGTACAGTACTTTCTGGTTTATCTTAAGCTTTCATGTCCCATGTGAGTTGGGGCTACTTGTCTGCAATAGACTCAGAAGAAAAATAATACTTCCAAATAACAGCTAGCCTTTTTACATAGGCTATGCATGATAATAAAAAGATCAAGGATGTGACTTTTCAGCAAATTTTCACTGAAGCTTAGCTGTCTCAATTGAGGAAGGCAAAGCTCCTGTTCAGCTTTAATTGAAATCAAACTACAGAAATCAAGGCTAAATAATTACCAGTACTAATACCCATTTCTAAACACAGAAGCATCCTTTTCTACATCATAAAGGCTTTCACAGAAGATGTTTTAATATTAGATATCCCAGTATTCATAGAATCAGTTACCTCTGCAGCTTTTAGTTGTACACTTGATGCTTTATACTCTGATTCTAGCCTGTTCTTCTCAGCAGCCACCACAGCACTCTGAAGAACCAAATCTGCTTTGAGGATGTTCATTGATATGCAGTTCTACGTAGAAAAACAGAAAATGTCATTTTTTTCCATAAGAGACCCGAACCTGATATAATCACCATGAGGCTTTAGAAACTATTCATTTTTAGTCATAGCACACGATTTTACTCTGTCTTCAGCTCTTCAACACTGCTGCCTGTCAAAAGCTTCACAGCAGGCTTTAGCGATCCCCAGAACCCGGTCTAACAACTTTGACATTAAAGTGGTTGGTTGCTTCCTTAAGTAAGTCAGCCTAGAGGCTTCAAAATCAGCAATGCATTCTGACAGTGTGAAGGGTAGCTTCAAACCTCAAATAGTGGAGCACTGAGAACACTGATTAACCTGCCCCCTCCCTATCCCCCCAAAGGAGTCCTCTCTCTTGATGAAAGGGAGGACAAAGTTTCAACTGTAGACCTAGGGGACCTGCAGGATAAAATTTTAAGAGTGTTAACTTCTGACCACAACAGTCAGTCAAGGTCTGAGACCTTTATTATTTGTAGCTTCAACACAAAGTTTCTACAGTGCAAACTTGAGACACGGGAATGTTTATTCATTTCCAATCCACCTGAACAGTTTAAAAACAATTACCAGAGAAGTAAGCTGAAAAAAAATAGTAATAACAAAAGGAGATGGAAAAAGTTAAGATTATTAAAAAACAGCACTAGGAGAACTACATGCAAAATCAGTACCATAATCTGAAACAGCGGAACAATGCTACTTCTGTCAACTAGTTGTAAAGCATTGGCATGTATTAGGTATGTGCCAAGTACACTCTGCCTTATATATTTGTGTAAATATACATGCAGCCTGTCACTCTCATTGGCTGTTCCACACAAATCCCAGAACTCTTAAAAAAATAGAACATACTGCCATCAGACAAGCACATACAAATCCCATACATGTTTTAAATTTCTTTCTGTGTCAGAAGTGAGTATGCTGAAAACATATGACGACCTTAGGTTTTTTCATTTTAATTGCCTACAGCAACTATAATTACAAAATCTACTGAAGTACAAAGACTCCCATAAACTTGGAAGCACTCATGAAGTTTAATTTGGGGATGACCAGAAATGTATGTATTTCAACAGTTTTGACCAAACATATAATGAAAGATCTTTCTTGTACCCGACCATGTTCTGCTCTTCTATGTCCTAACATGTACTTCTTCCTATAGCACACAAAGTGTGAAAATTAAGCTGATACACAATTCAAATGAATCCCTTTTGTAATCAGTAACTATTCAGGCAAATCCCATCCATCCTTGCCTACACCTCTGGTATACTGAGAAATACACAGTATGTGTCAAATTAATTTTCCTATAGTAGGTGAAAGAGAGATTAAGACACACCTTCAGGCAGGTCATACAGCAGTCAGTAAACAACTTAGGCTGTACTTTACAACAGGGACACGCTTGGCCAGTTTACGTACAGGGAAACGGGCATCAAATAAAAAAAATCAAAGCAAATTCTAGAAATTTTTGTTTTAAATACAGAACATTTGCACAAGTTTTGAGAAGAATTTGCTTTCAATACTACTATTACTTTCACAAGTACTGTAAATTCTGTAAATTAAACTACAGCCTAAGCAGCCCTTTTAACATGGCTGGTGTTCTGTGCCATTCTTCAGCATTTTCAGGATTGCTTTAGCTAGCTGACCCAAAGGTGATCTTTGAAACACTCCAGTTGTTGCTGTCCATGCTTATCAACAAACAGAAACAGGCCACCTATCTGGATTTTTTTTTTTTTTAATTTTTTTTTTAATTGTATAAATATCAGCAACTGAAGTTTATTGAACTCAGCCTCACTTCAAAGGTACTACTCAACTCTCTTCAGGGATAAACAAGAATGCATTTCAATGTTAGTAAGACATGGCAAAGGAGCAACATACATGATCAAAGTGGTTGCAAGAATGGTACCATTTCTTACAGAGTGCAAAAGTAGAAGTAGATTCCCTCGTAACTAAAAGTAACCGTTTCTTGTTCCTCAGTTATTAAAAATAAAATTAAGAAAAATCACCTTGTGTCAGTTCCATTAGGGCATACAGGGTAAATTAAAGCAACAATTAAGTCCAGACTGTTTTCTTTTTTTTCAAGTTAAGGAAAACCTCGTAACATTGCAGCCTGAGGCTTGAGTACTTTTCCCATCCTAGCCCTCTTCCACAACTATGGATCAATAGAAAGGGTCAATTTTTCACATGGCTAATGACTACACTTTCTTGCAGTAAAAACAACAAATAAGGAGATTATAAACTAGGGTGGAAGGAACAGTTCACAGAATTATGCAGTATTCTGAAAATGTACAGGCTGAAATGGTTACACAGTTTATTTCAAGTTCACTCCTCTACTTACTGAATCAGACCATGGATTGTAAGACTTCAGTCAATTACAGTCAAATCAATGCAAGCAAATGATCTAAAAACTGAATTAATGACAGACAAACAAGTTCAACTTCATAAAACCTTCAAAGATGTTTATCTTGAAGCAAGTTACCTCGTAGAGACCTAGAGTAGCACATCCAAATGTTGCATATGTCCTACTTAAGTTAGAAGAATTGGACTTTTCGTAGTAGTGGGGCACATACCAAGTTAAAAACCACATACCTTTATGAGATGCATTAATTCAGTAACAAGTCTTGCTTTTTGGATATTTATTTCTTTGATCTTTACATTTGCCTGTTGAGATTCCTTCTCTAGGTCGACAGCATCTTGTTCTAGCTGTTTTAAACTATGGGAGGAATCAGTATTTCATTAAACCTGATGAATAATAAATTGTACAAACATATAAAAATTCTTACTCTTGGTGATGAACCAACAGTTAGCAAGAATATGAAGTTTTACACCCAAACATTCCAAACACATTAGAGGCACTCCTGATCTATACACTTTAAAGCTAAGAAATTCAAAAGACAAAAATTTATAATCAAAGTACCTCTGATTTTGGTTACTAAGTGCATCACTCAGCAACTATATTCCTTCAGTAAATTTCAGATTAAAAAAAAAATAAATCAATGAAGTCAGTGTAAGGATGACATTTTCCTTCTGCTGTTAGTTCCTTGCAAGAATACAATACATGAGAGTTCAAGACGTTTGCATAATTCTTGTCATACGTACTAACAAAAAAAAATTGTGTCCTGAGCTTACTGCAGAAAACCAGAATTTTCACTTGTTTTAAGCCTCAAAAACATGTATTAGAAGAACTTAATATGAAATAATCATGGTGTTTAGTAAGCTGCAAAGCACTTGGAGATCTTTAAAAGCAGCCAAAAAGGCCAAGATGATGCCACAGGAAACTACAAACTAATCATTCTCACCTTTACTCCCTGGAAAATTGTGGAGCAAGTCCCTTCAGAAAACAATTCTAGGAGTGAAGAATAAGCAAGCATTTAGCAAGGATACATCATACCTGATGAACCCAGCTGTAAAATGAGTGGATGATGGGAGATCAAGTGGCTTTCTGTTGGGTTTCTGATAAAAGCTCACCTGCACACCCACAAAGGAGAGACAACAGTAGGCAGGTGAAATGGCAGGTAGGATATTATTTGGGTTTACCCCCAAGGTTACTATCCCCAGGCCTGTCACAGGAGCCATATGCCCATGAAATACCCATCTCCATGAGCCAAGAGGAACACCGCAGCACCCTAGAAGTCCTAAAGGACTCAGAAGAAGTGACACCCTGTCCCAAGACATCCTTGGCACCAGTGTCCAGGTGTGAAACTCAACAAGGTACGTCCATAACACCCTCTGGACTGAGAGGAGTTGTTTCCTGACGATATAGGAGACATTATGGGATGCAGCAGAGGACAGTTTGCAACTGTGCGGGACTTACTATTGGATATTCAGGGGGAAAAACAAATGCAGAGAAAGGGAAGGATCTAGGTGAGCTGGAGGAATAAGGATGGGAAAACGGAGTGATATGGGGATAAAAGGGACACTTACATGTCAGCTGGCTGGTCAATACGCTTGTTCAGCCATGCCCAATTGGCACACCCTTATGCAATCCCATTTTTCAGTCCTTTCCAGGGTGAGGGACTCTCTCTTCATCTTTCATGTGAGTTAATGGAAGTGCAAGCAGCTATAGTCAGATCACAAGTCAGAGCCTGCTTGCCTGTGGTGACAACAACTGGAGAGATCAGAGTGAGTAGACTGAAGTGACAGACACTGGAGTGGGACCCACAGGTCAGAGGCTCATGTGTCCATGGTGCCAGCACCTGGTACAAATTAAGGTGTGCAACTGAGTGCTTGATCCCTAGCTAAAACAAAGCCAGACTAGATGGCAAGCAGGTGAAGTGGCCTGGGAGCCAAGAGGCTCTGTGCGTCACTAAGGATGGGACCACAGGAAGGATGCCTACTGAAGGACCTAAGGAGTCTAACCTGGTTGCCAGAGACCAGGAGGTCTGCTGTGTCCAGGGTTAAGACCTTCTGGCATGTATATGTACTTAAGGACAAGATGACATGGGTACTGGCTATTGTGGTGGACTAAGGGAGTCATGACTGCCTCTGCACATTTGTAGGCCTGCGTGTCTCTGAGGACAAGACCACAGAGTTAGGCTACTGGGAAACAAACCAGAACACAAAGTTAGTTACTCGGGAATCCTAGTACCGAGAGATGAGAGATAAAGAGAGAAAGTCTAGAGGAAGGAATACTCGCTCCTGGTTGAGAAGGATGGGTGTAGTGGTCATTTAGGCAGACTGGACACCCACCTCAGCCCTGATGGGATGCGTCCACGAGTGCTGAGGAAACTGGATGATGCTGTAATTAAACTACTCTCCATCATCTATGAAAGGTCATGAAGGACAGGAGAGGTGCCTGAGGACTGGAGGAAAGCCAATGTCAGTCAAGTCTTCAAGAAAGACAAAAAGGAGGACACAGGAAATGATAGGCCAGTCAGCCTCACCTTCATCCCTGGAAAGGTGATGGAACAGCTCATTCTGGAGGTCATCCCTTAGCAAGTGAAAAAAAAAAGTTATCAGGAGTAGCCAGTGTGGATTCACCAAGGGGAAATCATGCTTGACCACTCTGATAGCCTTCTATGATGGTGTGACTAGCAAGGTAGGTGAGGGGAGAGGTGGATGTTGTCTACCTTGACTTCAGGAAGACTTCTGACACTGTCTCCCATAACATCCTCATCTGTAAGCTTAGGAAGTGTGGGTGAGATGAGTGGACAGTGAGGTGGAGTGAGAACTGGCTAAACAATAGAGCTCAGAGGGCTGCAATCATCAGCACAGTCT
>JAAGNO010020516.1:0-17319 GCA_033439905.1 Ceryle rudis | reverse complement strand
TGGCTGCCCTCTGGCCTGGCCTGCGGCGCCATCTTCTCCGCTCTAGCGGGGCGGGGGGCTGGAGGAGGTGTCGAGAGGCCTCGGGGGTTGGCGGGATGGGGAGCGAGGAGGCCGCGTCTCCCGTGGGCCGTGGGGAGCTCTGGGCCGGAGAAGCCGGGTGGCACCTCTTGACGGGCCCTGCGCCTCCCTGCTGCCCTCAGCCGGAGGGGAAGGAGCCGCGTCCGTGTTTGCTCGTGACTTCTCGCAGGCAGCGCGGTGGGCTCATCCCCGGCCAGGGCAAAAGCAGCCTCGGGCTTTCTGAGGCCGCTGCCGCCTTCTTACCCATCGGGACCAGGCTGGGTGGTTGCGAGGGTAGCTGGCACGAAATTGACCAGTGCCCTTATAGGCATCGAAGGCGATCGTGTTGTTTCTGTACTCACTGACATCTCTTAGTTGTTCCTGGGCTGTTAATTAACAGCTATCAATGTATTTCCATCTCTAGTCAGCGGCAGTGTGGTTTGCCTCTGTAGGATGCTGTGAGATAGGGTGGAATACCAAAGACATTGAATAATAATATTAGTCGTTCTCTTGACAACCAAAAAATTATGGCAGATGCTGAAATTTCAAATATATTATTAGTTACTTTTCCTTTCTGACCATGTTAAAAAAAGCTAATGGCTGGGAGATTAGGAAACATCCAGATCATAGGGATAAATATTCATAGGAACATTATGCACCAATTCACTGGTACATGTTTGTTATTATAAAATACTTTTTTTTTTTTTTTTTTTTTTTTCCTTAATATTTTCCAGGCAGTTAGGTTTGCATCACCTGAGTTCTGCCTATAGAAGCACAGTATAAATATATGCTCACATCTCTTAGGTTGCATGTGCCCAGGATGTTTTTATAGCTCTTTGAATGAGAAATACTTTTGATACATAGGTGCACATATTTGCACTGGGCAGTTCCAAAAGTCAGAAGTTTAGAAGGTAAACAAGTTCTGAAAAAGTTTAGGTGTGCAGACAGTGAAAACGGTAGTGTGGAAAAAGTACCGAACCCTTTGCGGCTCCAGTTCTGCACGTAGACCTGCTTGGGAAACGTTTTGTGCCTGCAACAGTGAGAAGAGTCAGATTTGTAAACACAGTTGCAGAACTCAATTATTTGCATTTGCCATTTTTATGGCTGGCTGATGTTGTGTGGGGGTTTGTTTGGTTTTTGTTTTTTGGGCTTTTTTTTTTTAAAGCCCTGAGGAAAATAAACCACATCTGCAGCAGAATTCTGAAGATTAGTCTAAGCAAACAGTTTTACTCTGCTCATTACCATAAAGATACTTCTCCTTGTCAGTCATTGAGTATTTGCTTTAACATCTAATGTTTTTCTGTTTCTCAGTTGAAACTGTTACATTTTCTGTGACAATGACTCATCAGTCTATAGCTAGAGAGAGATTCCAGGTAAGCATTAAACATTATCCTTTACTCACAATAGTTAAGTAAGTGTGTGTTCTTTGAGCGCTTTCCTAGGATTTTAGAGCACTTTATAACCATTCATTCATTAATCCCCATCAAAGAAGGCTGAAGAAAATAAAATGTAGACCAACTTACTCTCATAGAATCTGATTATTTTAAACATTAAAGCTCTCACCTAATTCCATGCACGTAAGGCGCTCCAGTGCTTGGTTCGCATTGTATCTCATTAGGGGAAAACTGTCACACAGTGTACTTCAGTGTTTGAAGGATGGTGGGTTTTTTTCTTGCAGTCTTACAGTAAAAATAGAATATGATGGAAGCGATCTAAAAAGTAATCACAGAAATATATGGACAACCGCTCTTGAGATGTGGCATTGAAATACATGCTTTACCTGCTTATTTACAAGTGAGCTGTGCAGTACTGCTGGAGCTGGGTGTTGCAAGCTGGCTGGTCCCTGAGGGGTTGGAGGCCTTTTCACTCTCATTCTGGTTGTGTTTCTACAGCAACAGTCTACCTATATGACTGCAGTTAATACTGTAATAATATCTTATTGTCACGTGCATAGTCCAGTCTCATGATTCTTTAAAGACTTTAGGCCTTGAAAAAAAAATTGCATAGGGAAATCACAGTTAGAGGCAGAAAGACTACTGAGGAACTAGAAACTGTGGGACTTGGAGGCAGAAGGTGCAAAGGGGAAAGGAGCCTGTTGGGGTAAATGTCCCTCTTTATTACCCACTCAGTATGTTCCCTTAACACTTAA
Organism: Ceryle rudis; assembly: GCA_033439905.1. Lineage (NCBI taxonomy): Eukaryota > Metazoa > Chordata > Aves > Coraciiformes > Cerylidae > Ceryle > Ceryle rudis. The sequence continues at coordinate 15,113 of JAAGNO010020516.1, read as the reverse complement.
AGACATTTAAGGAGTTCTCTGCAGCCTGCCACTTGCACTGTGAAAACTATTTTGTCTCTGAATCACTTCTGTTGTTTCTGATTCTGCTGTTTGTGCGTATTACCTCTGTCTTCACGGGCAATTACTTGTCCTAAAATACCATACAAGCACTCTGGACTACAACCTACAAAAAATACAAGGGTTTTTCTGTAAACATTCAGTTATTTTCCTCAGTTTCCCTCAGGAATAAGCCTTTACTGGATTTTTTTTTTTTCAGACTCGCACCTTTCTGGTAAAGGTTTACTTTTCACATAAGATGCTGCTGTGTAGTTTTTTCTCTCTGATCTAACATCTATGCCTTTGATTTCCTCTAGATGAGGAGTCAATTAACTCCAGGCTGTGTTGTACAATGTACTTACGTATTCAAAGGCAAATGCACCAAATTATAACAGAATAAAAACTTGGTAACTGCTACCCCTGTTCTCTTAACCTAGATTTGTTCAAAACTGGATAGAAGGACTCTCTGAATATGATTCCATTCCTTATGATCACCAAGCAGATGACATTCATTCAGGAATAACCCAGAAATACGAAGTCTGTAATAGAGGTTTTCCCTAATCTTGTTATGGCAAACCTCCCTTCCTTGAAAAGCCCTTCCATTTTGGTATTGCTTTTCACATTTAGGACTGACCTGTGATGAGACCAAAACCCCACTGTTAGAAATCTAAGTTTTGCAGAGCTGAGGTTATAAAAGCTGCAGAAAGCAGAAGGATTGCTCTGTTTCATTTATCAGGAATCTGGCTTTATTTCAAATTGATAAAATTCAGAAAGAAAAAGCATCATGAATACTTCTCTTTATTTGTTTGAAAAAGCTTATACTTGTTAAGCACAGAATTTGAGGTTTTTTTCACTCAAATTTAATAATTTAAATTATAGAAACTTGTCTATTAATAGGTGATTTGTCAGAGGTAGCTTTTTTTGTACAGGTGAAGAGAAAGCAGAGGAAACATTGCTTAGTTGTGACCGCTATTTCAGGATTGTGCTTCTAATTCTAGCACTGACTCACTATAGCCTTGGAAAGTTGCAGCACTTTTGTTCTAGAAAATACTAAGTAAAGAAAGGAGCCATTCTGTACTAATAGCAAACATCCACTTTATTGTAATGCTGCCTGGAGTTCATTTACAGGAAAAATCCAAAGCCTTTGTTCTTCCTCTCTATGCAGCTAATAAGTCTTGCAACTAAGTATTTCCAGTTTCCAGTTCTGCATCTTCCAGTGCTACTTCCCTTATTTGCAGTTATCAAAATATTAAAGTGATCTGGATATCTAGAATTACTCATGCTGGCTTCTGAAAGGAGATTTAACCCAATTACATGGGCAGCATAAAGGAAATGTTCCTCAAATGGAGAAGAACACACACACAAAAAGAGAGCTGTTCCCTCCATCTTCAGCAGGCTATGGGGTGTTAGCAAAATGAATCTGTCTAGCACAGGAACTTTACAGTGCCTGAGAAAACTAATACATCCGTAATTGCTTTTACTAGAAACCGAAGCTGTCGCTTCTGCAAGTGTTACATGCCACACATCCCTCCAGCTATAGCTGTTCCCATTTCCTTTACAGTTTTAAGAGGGGTATTGGTACTTCATGCCTAATGGACTGCTATCATCTAGGTAGAACCTGCATTAGTTTTGCCCTGAGATTTAGTTCCTTAATTGCTGTGTTGTCCTTTCATGCCATTACCAGGAAGCTAAACTTACTATTCATCAGAAACTTTTAGCCGGCACTTTTAGTATTAGCCAGCTGCATAGCTAAAAGGGTGATCATTTTTGTAAGTTTCACTTCTTCCTGTGCTATTCTGGTTAGTAGGGTGGGCTCTTTATCAGTCGTATATCAGAGGCTTCTCTTTCATAGCTACAAAATATTTCTTGATAATAATTTTTTTTTTTTTTTAGTGAAACTCTTACCCAGCATATGCTTATTCCTCATGCTGTCAGGAATCTGTGCTTCAAGCCAAACCCACTCAGGTTCTCCAGTACTGATGTTTCATTTCACAAGATGTTTGATCTGAGAAGTGTATCACTACAGCAGTGGCCTCTAGAGAGATTTGGAGGTAGAAAGCTGTCTCATTGCCCTGAGTAATCCTTTGCCATCTTGTAATGATCCTCTGCACATAAAAATACTGTCACAAAAATTTGTGATGTTTCAAAATTTAATGTATGACATCCTGTCTTTTCATGGTATTCCAGAGGACTGCTTAGAAGATGACCAATGTATTTTAAGTAAATAAAGATGACCTGACCAGATAGACAATAGTCTTCAGTAGTCACAAGTCCCTTCAAAGTGAGCAAAGCAGCTGGGGTTACTATCTGAGACCTTCTATAGAAATACCAGAATATGGAACTAAAAGCCTTCTTATAAGTATCCGAGTTTGAAAATATCAAGTGTGTCCCTGAAGATGCCTAGTCTGGGAGGAGACTCTAGGTGTGTCACATTACCCCAAAGTGATGAGATTTCTGGAAGAGCATCTAACAAAAAGGAGTGCCACGTTCCTTTACAATTTTTTACAGGATTTCACAGTTTTTATCAACCTGTGTTTGAGTGTTCTCTGGCTTTGCTTTGATGTCTAGTGATCCAATTAAAATCAGTGTAGCTATTGTGAATTTCACTGGGGTTTGGCTTGAGTTTTACCTGATACTCTTTAGTAATTGTACTAAACAATGGAAACTGTGCGTCTTCTGGTATCTACAGACTGTGACAGTGATTTGTGGACTGCCACTGATCAATATTAGGGGTTGCTGCCACGTGTATGTAAAATGTTAGGTGAGGCATAGATAATGATGAGCAAAACCAAAGTAGATAAATAGATTGAAAGGAAAGTGCTGTGTATTGTGTGTGTATATGTGCACATATAAAATCTGGTTCAAAAGAGACTTGTTAGAACTGAACAAGTCTGAGCGAGAATTAATGGTCCACACCTGGGAATAAGAGGTGAATTCTCAAGTATCCAGGTTTAGTAACTGCCACACCTGTCCTATATTCCCAAAAGCATAAATGAGGTCTGCAAGGATTTAGATAGCTTAGCTTCTGAATGCACTGTGCCATGGCTCATTTCCAAGGCATCATCAGTCACTGCATGAAAATCCCCACCCGTAATTACTAGGGCATTATTTGTCACAGGGTATACTCTAGTTCAGAACTTTACCTTATTCATATGATATCAAGGAGAGTAAATAGTTTTAGGCATGAAATTTATCCAGACTTCAAAATGGTTCCTCCGAACAGAAGCCTAAAATAAATACCCTTCTAGAAAAGCAATTAAATTGGAGAGCCATAGCTCTGTTTCTTCTTCAGCCTCAGGGTGTTGGGAGAATGAGGACACAAACTTCTTTCTTATCAATGGCTTTATTATTCCATGCAGCCTGTATGACCTCTGAAATACCATAAAAAGCTCAATGAACAGCCACTTGAAAAAAGAAATTGAGAACTTGTCACTTGGCATGGGATAGTCCACCTGATTGTTTACTCTGCCTCACTTCTGTTCCCAGAAGCGAATAGAAAACGAGTTAGTTATGCCTGGATCATATAAATTATGTGGGAGAACAGTTTGATTTTGTGCTAGATAATCAGTGACAGTGATACTTTCATCAGGCGAGTCTATCTCTTGTCCCCAGTAGAAAAGAAGTGCTTACCTCAACAGTGCCATCCTCCTTCCAGAAAGCTGATTTTCTGCATTTGGTGAGTTAACTGTTTTTCCTTTTACTGTCTTCTGAAATGATAGACAGTTCCTAAGAAAGAGGCTACAGCTCTTTGCTCTTTTGTCTCTGTACCTTCTAACATACTATAGGCAACCCAATGATAAAGCAATTAGACTTACAGGCACCTCAATCTGTCTGTCATAGTGAACTTAACAGACACAATCTGGTATTAGGTTTCTTTTGAATATAAACACTGCAGCCAAATTTGTATTAAAAAAAAAAAACCCAAAACACTTTCTTAGTACTTCCCAGGGACAATATTGCTGGAGAAGAACTCATCTGATTTTCTCTCCTCTCAGTGGTAACTAGATCGGTTTTCCCTCTGATAGTCAGGATAAGCTTTATGCTCCCTCCATTGCTAGCATGCCCTTTGAGGTCCTGTTTCTGCACCTCACTGGCCTTAAAAACCATCTCTGCAAATCTGTACAGAGGAAATTCTTCTTATGCTGAGTTGTTTAGATGTCGTGTGGGGTTTTCCTGCGTAAGGCATGATTTATTTGGTCAGAAGTTCTTACACAATTATGACACCAACTGAAATTATCAGGAATTCTGCCCAAGGTTAGAATTCAGGATCAGCAATATTACAACAAAGTCGATGGTGGTGACTTAGAGGAGAACAGCCTGTCTGCAAAAATGTGGGACAAAAAAAGAGTAACATGCAGAGGAATAGTTGATGGGAACACAGAACACTTCAAAACATCGAACCAGCTCTCACAGACTCCCAGTGCTGCAAGTGCACTGGCAATCAATATAATGCTAGCAGCTCCTTGGCAGACTGAGACTTTGCTAAAGCATGGTGGCTTTCCCTGAAGCCTGTTTCTCTGCATACCCAGCATTTGCTGAGCATACACATTCCAAAGAGGACTTTACCAAGGTGTACACTATTGTAGAAATCTTCAAAGCGCACAATGAATGTGGTAAAAAGTCACAATCGTTCGTCCAGGTTTTTGAGGCCCTCCTCCAGGGAGTACAGGCATCGCTTTGAAGTCACCCACAGTCCCAGTGGAAATGTGGTTTGGCAATGGGAGAAAAGGACCTTGCTTACCAGGAAATGAAATACTTCGAGGTACATTGTTTAGGTGTACTTTCACTTCACGCCCTCTTTTTCCTCTTGTGTAAAGCCCTTTGACATTAAGGGACTTGGCAGGTGGGAAGGGACTCGGCAGGTGGGACAAAACTGAGAGGTGTAATGCATGCGCTGGTCTTCTCCGTCCTATGAACAAGATGAAGATGGAATGAGTGTGCACAGGTGTACGTGTGTTCCTAGCAGGAATATGCACAGCGGCAGCCACTCCCAGAGAACTCCAGCTATTAGACACTACCCCACTGCTAACAAACTAATGTGGGATCCTGTGCTTTGCTTGGGCACAAATACACATGCTTTAAACACAGAAAGTTTCTAACAAAGTATTTCATTGCTGTGAACACTGTCTTAATGCAGGGACATCTATTCAATACTGGTGTATGGCATCAGGAGAGAACACTGCAGCATATTCGGAAGCAGTCTATATGTCTTTGGCTTTTAACCTGTGAAGGCACACCACCTGTGGCCGTAGGTTTAGTGAGAGTTCACAGACAGCTCTCAGATACTTAATGCTATAGCAACACTGTTAGCTGAGCTAGGCGAAAACTGAAGCGTGTGCATGCTTTTACTTTCTTTCTGAGTGTTTCTAAATAGATTTCTGGAAAGATTTGCATTAGGCTTTAAATTTGATTCATGTCACATGTTCTGATACTCTACCACCAGATGGATATTTTTTAGCCCTGACCAAGACACATAGATCCAAAGACTTACAAGTATTTCAATGCTGCAAGGGAAATTTGACTGAATAGCTCTGGAACAAATAGGCAAGGGGCACTGGGGCAAAGTCTAGCTTCCTGAAGACTGAGTTTGCAGTTGATACGTTGGAAGATCTGAGCTCTACCTGCAGCATTTCACAGAGTTACGACATTTAGCCTTTCTCAGAATAGGAATATTTAGGGTTTGATTGTCTTCCATCAAATACAGGCACCAATTTTTGCATATCCAGTGTAATCAGCAGCTGAGCTTGCACAGCCCTGTACAAGGGACAGCTACAGTTAGGAGACCCCCAGTGTCTTGCACTTCCATAAAAGAGAAGGAAATAGGAGCCTCAAACTTTTATCAGTGACATCCTGAGTTGGGTAAGCAATGTTTATTTCACTTTATTAATAAGTAGAAAAGTAACTTCCATGTGGTCTAGACCCTACCATAGATGCAAATGATCTCTTGATGACTTAAGTTAAATGTAAATGGTCCCTAAGCCATGCAGTTAATTATATAAATACTTCCATCTACTAAGCCTTTCTAAAAGGTCCCAGAACATTCATCCTGGTGTGGAATAGCCCCCTTTTTAGAGGAAAATACTGATCTACTATCAGCTGTACTCTCTTACCCAACCTAAATACCAGCTGTGTTGGCTATGATAATGTCAGCAATTGTTTCTCTGACAGGGAGCAACAGGGTTCTGTGCTGAATTACACTTTTCTATCCCTCTCTTTTGGCAGCTGAGTACCAGATTGCAGACAGACAGTGTGGATTCATCATCCCCATGCTATGGGCCCTTCAGCACGCAGGTTTTTAAATCACCATCATCATCACCTTTTTAAAATTATATATTTTAGTAAAATAAAATCCAGTAGTGTAGCACCCAACATGAAAACATGTCACATGAATTCTTTTTTGACTCGTGCAACTCATTTAATGAAAAATTTGGAAGTTTTGCCTGCTTTTAAATACTGCGAGTTACTTTTCTAAAATTAAATTTCATGTTGCCATATTAAATTTCATTTTATGTGACATTTACTATATTTATGTCATAAATATGAGCAGTTTGTGCTGTGCATGTTCCCCATTAATAGAGTGTTGTGTTTCTTAATGAATGTGGGCTTTATGCTGATATTCATATATTACATATAATTTGCATAAGATTTGTATCTAGTTTAATTGTCAAGGTCTGAAAGAATTATTCAACATGAATATTTAGACTCCAAAAATTTATTCCTATTTCCTACCTTTACTTACAGCATCAGAAAGAAAAAAAAAAAAAAATGGCCATTTTTGCAGTATGGGAAGCCAAATTATAGCTGTTTCTTTTTTACTTAGAAATACAAGTAGTTTGCAAGGACTTTTTGTTTGGAGTTAGAAACCTATCAGCCCCGGGCTCTTGCTGAATGATTAGCTTTGATTATACTTGGTTCCCCTGTGAACTATACAGCCATGTTAGTCACATGACATTGTTGATACCTCCTAGCCGAAGGGCTATGCCTTTTCAGCATTGCTTTATGAGGTTTTATACCAAAACATCTTGCAAATGGCCTAGCTTTTTACTTTTTGAAATATTATTGCAAACAAATTATCATTTTTATGCTTCCATAAAATAAATAAAAAAGATGATGGCTTCCATAAAAAGGTTTCTGATTTTATTCATATGAATTCTGATAATATTTATTTGAAGCACGCTGTAGCTCAGCTGCCAGCTGCCTTTAAAAACTAAGCAGAAGGAATAGTTTGTTCCAAGCACCGTAATTTGAGGTAGCCAGTCCTGCTTTACTCTCCAACTTTGAAATGTCCTTGTAACCTCCCAACTTTAGTTTCTAGATTTTTAAGGGACTGTGATCCTTTCAGAATCTTACCTGGTTTGTTATTAACTCTTATTGCACTTAAGACTTGTTTTACTTAAAGCATAAGATTCCAGTTTGAACAGAAAAATGTAAATGTGAAGGTCTTGTGGAACTCATGCAGTGGTGAGTAAAGCCTCATTTTAACGGAAGTCACTTGCATGTTGAACGTTACTGTGTGCAACTTCTCATTCTGTGAAGGCTTACGAGGCAGAATCAGTGTTACCTCAGCAGGCAGAAGTGCCAGATACTTTCTCTGGATATTTTTGAGTCACCTTTGGAATCCCTGCGTGGAACGAAGGGCCATATCGCATTCCATCTGCCGTGGTTGCAGGGGGAGCTGGTGCTGCCCCATCAGCCTGCTGCATGGTCAGTCTTGTGGTGAAATCACTCTGTGGCAGTCAACATGCTGCAGGTGGGAACTTCAGCACTGTATGCCAGCTCAGAAGTGTAAGCTGCCTCTTAAGTCTCATCTTTGTGCAGTGGTTATTCGTAGGGGAGTCAGGGAAATCCTGATGCCAGAAGTATCACTGTTATTAGCCCAGAACTGATAACAAAACTGTGATTGTTTTCAAGCTGAGATTGCCTCTGTCTTGCTTGCTTCCTCTGTGCGTCTTGCTCCCCGGTGCTGGCAGTTGCTTTGATCATGGTTTGGATTCATTGGTGTGTCACCAAGTGACTCTAAGAACTTTGCAGAGCTTCCTTGTGACTCCCTTCCCTTTCACTGCCTTTGACATTTTTCATTTAGTAGGCCAACTAAGATTACTCATGTCAGTAATTCCACGGCTGGTAGTGGGATAATTAGAGAAACCTGAGTTTAGCTCAACAGGGAAGCCAAATTTTCAGATACAAGATGGCATCCATAGTGAGCAGTAAAAGTGCTTTCTATTAGTACAAAGTCTATACTTATAAAACCTGGCATTTTAAAATATGAGTCAAGCGTGGCCCAAAACCTTTCTGCCACTGAAGTCGAATGCTTTATGACATTAATAAAAGAAGAGTTGCACCAAAGGTGTATTATCTTCATATTTCCAGCTCTTAGTCCTTTAATTCCATAGATACTTTGAGCATCAAATATTTGCAGGACGGGAATCAGTAACGAAGAGTTACTGGGTAGTGAAGCTATCCCATTGTCTGATCCGTGAATGACACAATAGCTTCAGTTTAAGAGAAGCTTAAAAATCCCACCAGAACCTCGAGTACTTGGAGTGGGTCTCCTGCAGTCCGAAGTGTGCCATGAATTCAGCAACGTGGAACAACAGCATGAGGCTTTCATATCCATACTATACTACAGAATGTACATTTTTACCACATTTTTGCTCTTTGGTGTATTTTTTTATCCTTGTAACAATCTCCCCTAAAGGGGAGTAAAGTTCATTTAGAGAGGATGAGAACATAGAAGTTAGTCCATGTCAGGGAGTAAGTTTTGTGACAGGATGTGTCATGTACTAAAATACATAACTAAGAAATGGCATGACTTTTTGTAAGCTGAGCTTCCTTTCCAGTCCCACTGCTCTCACTTTTCATACCTTGTTCTTCAGATTGTAAATTCTTTGTGTAAAAAAAGGTCTCTTTCTATACTTCTGGAAAATGCCTAACAGATTTCAGTATTTCCATAATATATTTATTTATTTATTCATTTATTTTTGCAGACATTCCCCAAATAAATTTCACAGGGCAAACAAGAACCACTTAGAGTGATGAAGCCTGAGCTGTGCTGTATCATCTCCTTTTTGAAAATCTGTTGAGGTCAACAACAAAAAGTAACATCTAACTCAGTGGCAAGATTCCTCATTACTTAAGTAGCCTTCTCAAAATGTATTAGCCATGTTTGTAATGTACCTTCTGAAAACCTTATTCTTTGGGATTGACTATACGTGGTTCCCTTACATATAGCCAAAGTTATGTTTAGCCCAATAAACAACCTTTTGCATTAAAAGAGCAGGTGTGAATAATGTTACAGGATGACTACATTAATATTTTCAAAGAATTAATGAAAAGTCAGAACACATGTACAATAGACAAATGGGTATTTTCTTCTTGTGCAATCCAGTGTTACATTGCAGTGTTTACTTAAGTGTACTCTGGAATGGTTAACAATATACATGTTCAGCCTTAGCTGCTACTTTAGTTCGTATCGCAGATTAGTATTTTTAGGAGGAGCTGATAATCATGCTACACTTTGGGTATCAGAGTGAATTGCCCATACAAGTGAGGAGATGCTATTGCTCTAACTAGCAGGGTTTTGTTAAATAGTGATGCTAACCCAGGTGCGCAGTCCAGCTGACCTTATGCTATATGCATGCATGTGACCTTATGCAAGACTATCAAGACCCTCTTATTTTCATATGTAGTCTTAGGTGCAGTTCAGGACATTGAGATTTATGAGCCTAAGTTCCCTGCATAGCTCACGTAGGCACTTTGACAGCATCTAAATTAAATGCTTGAAGTTGATGTCACCTGTGTGCAAACACAGGTACAAGATACGTTCAAGTTTTCTGGATTTACAGGAAAGTTAAATCTCTGGTTTTTAATTACATCTTGGATGATGCTATGAGAAGTAGCCAGCTATATTCTAAGAATAATAATTTTCAGAGAATATTTTAAGATGACTCTGCCCCTAAAAGCAAAGTTGAGAACTGACATTGGAGTATTACCCTATTACTATTCTGCTGCAGAATTTGCAATTCAGAAATAAATTTATTTCAAAATAAAAATGAATTTAATTTTTCAATTAAAAAAAAAATCAAGGAAATACGTGGAAAAAATAAGTGTTTCACTTGTAGGGAAGCAGTAGTCAAACTTTTGCATTAGCTCAGGACATTAGGGAGATTAAATTCTCAGCATTGCTACTTATTCCTTGTGTGGCCTTGGCAAGTCATTCCATCTCCCAGCTCTCCCGCTGTGAAATAGAGTAACAACACTGCTCCACCTCCCAGGGAGATGTAACCATGAATAAATTAAAGAAATAAAGAGAAACTAATGAAGTTTGTAAGGTAGACAGAATATTGGAAAGCAAATTCAGGTGTGAAATAAGGGCAGTTATTGTTTAGTCTGAGGTAAAAGACTAGAGAGAGATGATTTGTGAATAGGCCAAATATTGAGCAAAGAGTAATTGATGCTTACCAATAGGAGTATGGTAAACATTCAGGGAAGTCTTGAGGCAAACGTGATGGCCTGATACTGCAAAACAAAACAGTACAGTGAGAGGTGAGGCACGGTACAATCACCTCCTTTTTTCCCTTTCTTGGTGGTATCTCAACTGAATGTACTTTGGAACAGAACTTAATCCTGTATCTGAAAAGCATTCGAAGTATTCTGTGCACCATGAACACGGTCAGTAAAACATGGTCCTAACTATAAGAGAAGAACTGTGTATGTAATGACTCATTAACCATGCAAAAATTGTGAACAGATAAACCACTTACAACTTCACAGACTGACTGTACATGATTACAGGTGACAAGTTGGAAACAGATTGGGTTATGAGTGCTATGTGAATGGAGGTGAGCAGTAATCAGGCAAATGGAAAAGATGCTTCCAGTCAGCCAGCTTGAGATTCGCACAGGGGTGAGCTCTCAGGAGAGGAGACAGAATTCAGTAGAGCACAAGGACAGCAAGGATTGAGGACATGGTCATAGAGACCCTGAAGACAAGGGGAATGACATGGAAAGGGAAGAGGAAGATAGCATGGATCTGAGATGGTTCACTTTGGAGCTGTAAACACTCATTCTCCAAAGAAGAAAAGCTGTAATGACAACTAATTAAATGATCTGTTGTTGGGCCAAACTGCACATCAGGAAAGGTAATCAGTCACCAGCTGCCTTTCCCAGCTGAAGGGAATCTCCTGGTTGACTCGTCATACCATGCTGCATATTGATCTACCGGCCTCGAAGACCTTGGCACATAAAGCCTTTTCCTTTGAAAATGGTCATGTGTGGCAGCTTTTATGTGCAGTACTGTATTTCCCCTCCCTGGGGCAGAAAACACAGGAGAGGGGAGAAGTCTCTTTCATTACACTACAATGATTGCCAGCTCTTCATTCACATAGGAAGCTACTGCTGCTCCATCCCTGCCTACTCTCCAGATGCACTCAGGGCACAGCACTATGCCCAGCTGCAGATAACATTGCCTTGTCACTCCCAGGACAGCTGTACTGTCCTTTCTGCTCCCAGTGCCCATCTCTGCCCTAGCCAAATCTGTTTCCTCCCCTCCTTCCCCCCCCCCACCCCCCCACCCCCCCCCCCGCAGATGGGAGAGAGGAAAGGTTGAGCTGTGCTGTCATTCACCCTAAAAGATTTTGCATGGACACAGGACTTTCTGGAGCTTTGTCAGTAGCAATGAAACATTCTCGTTTAACAAGGTAGTAAAATAAATGTGTAATAGCACTGTGATTCTTAACGGGGCTGCCACATGCCATGTTCTGTGCACACTCCTGAGCTGCTGGAGCAGAAAGCAGAGCACTGTGCTCCCCACACAGCCTGTAAAGCCAGCCTGGATCCTGTAGCCAGGTAGCCTGTTTTGCAGCCCAGAGGAGTCAAAGGCCTAAGAGCAGCACAGGGGCCAAGTTCAGGTGCAGTGAAGAGACTTCAGTGTACTGGTGCAATTATAAAATTCACTTACATAGAAGAGATAGATACTCACGTTCCTCCACGAGTACATTTTTCTATTTGATTTCCTTCCCTACTAACAGAAACGAGCACAGCTGTCTTTGTATAAATGACTTCTGGTGCTGTTTTGAATTGTGGAGCACTTCTCCTGTCCTCTTCTAGCTCCTAGACGGCAAGATCTGCTTTGAGATGGAAGAATAGCACCCTCAAGAGTTGGCAGTGCTGCTTCAGGGAACTGTAGTATGCAACACATATCCTTCCTCTTTTAGTTAAATGAACTCCCTGACACATGTAGCTGAAGCAACGAGAACTAAAGTTTTCTCTCGACACAAGATTTTAAATATTTGGTATCAGTCACTGTTGACAGGAATGTGGAAATCACATTTGTGCTTGTCTAAGGGATGATCAAGTGCTAAACATTCTATTTGTCTTCAAAGATGGAGGAACAATAAAAAGACTAAGAATTGTCTTTGTCTTGAGTCTGTGAGACTCATTTTAGACCATCTTAAAACATTTTGACCGGGAATTTGTTTTCATGTAAAAAGAGATTATTTAAAAGTTCTTAACTTAGATAAAAATGGCCTGTGTAAAAACAAAATAGTGAGCAAACCAGTCCTTAAATTGTGGGGACTTGTTCTTTAATTACAGTAATTAGGAAAGGAATCTGATCCTAAACTTTCTGATTTACTTTGAATTTCTTTTAATATGTGGTTAGGCCTTAATTTCAGAATGATTATAAAATGTGAGAGCGTTTTAAGACTACAGAGGCGTAGGTATTGTTATTAAATGACAAACTTAGTTATATGCTTCTGCTGTTTCATGCAGCACTGACCTTTTATTTTGAATGTCCATGGCCTGTTCCTGTTTCTGCTGACTTCAGAGTCGGATAAGGCCTTTTGAAAGCTCCAAGTATAAACTGCTTACCAGCTACTATTCCAAATGATATTTCTCCCAGCAGGCAAAAAAGTCCAGCTCTGGGTTTGTCTTTCTGGGAATGGGTTCCCTTGAGTAGCACAAGCAGAATTTGGACATTCTGGTGCATTGGGGACATTTTACTCTCCACTCTGAGGCATCCAAAACTCGCTCCTGTCACAGACTTATGGCTTCTCTTCTGTGTCATGCCTTTGTTTAGAGTTCTTCCTACTAGTGTTTTGGTTGTTTGGGCAGTGCTGCAGCTCCCCTGGACCACCAAAGCACCCTGCAAGACACTTCTGCTGCACTGAAGCCAACACGTATAATTTTAGAAAATACCTACTGTCTAGAAAAAGAATTTAGGTTTGATTTTTTATTTCTGTTGATAGTGAAAGGTGAAAAGTATATTCTGTAGTCTGGAAATTGGTATGTTTCCCTGCTGTAATTACAGAATCCATTCTCCTGAGCAGATACTAGAGTGCAAAAGCCAACTGACACTCCTGGCCTTGCTTTTGCTGGTGAAGCAGAGATTCACACGTGCGTTGTGTGATACAAAAACCTGAGTTACTGGTACACTGTAATTTTGTTTCCTGATTAATATTTTGTCAATTATTTTTAATTGCAAGGAATCTGTCAAACCCCTTTTGAGCAAGAGATTTACTGTCACAAGCTTCTGTTTTACAGTAACATTCAGAACTAAGCAAACTTGTAGCAATTTTTTTTTTCTCTAGCCATCACTATGTTTGAATCATTTTCTCTGCAAATCTTCCTGTAATGATTTTAATACCTGCTCCAAGAGTCTTGACTTGTCTTTTCTCTATGTCAGTTGCAAAGGGACTTTCTGGACCAGCTGAGCTAAATGCCTGTGGGAGGTGTGCAAGGGAGGACACATACATCTGCTCCGCGTACGGCTAAGAATCACAGCAGGGGCAAATCAGGTGCAGCCACACCGAAACAGGGACTCCTAGGAAGGCTGTAGCTTTACAGACAGCTGCTGTAGGAACATACCCTGCTGCCCAGAGAGAGGAGTCGCCATGGCTGAGTCGTGCAGCTCTCTCCAGTCCCGCGGTGCGGGAACATCGATCGCCTTCTTCGAAGCCGCTGGGAAACGGAGGGGGAAGGCAAACAGTCTCCACGGAGGCTGCCGCCGCAGGGCCGGACACACGCCCCGGTTACCTGGCTACTGCCGCGCTGCGCGCCGGGGGGAAGTGGGGCCCGGCTGCGCCCAGGTTTATCTCGGGTAAACGCCGGGAGTCAGTCCGCGCCCGACACTGGTCGAGATTGCTGTGTGTGCATTTTGGAAAATCTGTAATTAAATTTACCTGTTTGATTCGTGAGGGGGGCGACCCGCGCGCTTATCCCACCCTTCCTGCGTACGGCGAAAGCCGCGGGGCTGCCAGCGACGGGAGCGAAGCGGAGCGCACCGCACCGGGGTCCCACTGCGGGGCGGCCGCTGGCCCGAAGGTGGCCCGGCTCGAGCTGTTCCGTCTCAGGAGGGCAGCTCCTCCGAGCTTGAGGGACCGACAACAAGCGGAGGAGAGAGCAGAGCGGCCCCCGGCCGATCACGGCGGAGAGGAGCCGAGGAGCCTCTCCGTCCCTCGAGATCTCCGCCCCTGCCCGCCCGGCGCCGTCCCCGAACGGGTCCTAGCGCCGCTCGGGGTCGGGCTTCTCGGGTCCCGCTGTAACCAGCCGAGCCCCGCGGGTCCCGACGGTGAAGCTGGGCCGCAGTGGGATGCGGCTCAGCCCGACCAGCTTGTCTGCTCCGAGCCTGCCCGGCGACAGGGCGCTGCCGGCAGGTAGCCCCCGCCAGTGAAGCAGCGCCCGCGGTTCCGTAGGTAGACACAGCGGGGCAAATATTCCCGCCTGGCCAAATATTTGCAAGTAGGCGCGAGTGTGGCGAATTTTGAGACTTTCTCCGTAGCGCGTCCGGAGGGTCGTTGGGTCGGAGCGGGCGGCAGAAATGTACCAGCCGGCTTTGCCCGCTCTGCCCCGCCGAGCGGCCCCGGGCCCCGAGGGGCTCTTCGACTCGCACCGGTGAGAGCCGGGGGGCCCCGGGGCTCTCGGTGTTTGGCGGGGCTGCGCCGCGGGGGGCGCGTGCGAGGGGTTGGCAAAGTGCACATAGGGGAGCGTCAGCTGCCAGGGGGGGAGGGTAATGGGGGCCCAGGGACCGTCAGGAGAAGGCAAGGGGTGCAAAGCCCCTGACACTCTTCTCGTTGGGCA
>JAAGNO010020513.1:57688-92371 GCA_033439905.1 Ceryle rudis | reverse complement strand
CCTAGTATAATTTATTTTAGCTAGTATTTTGCATTTTATAGCAGAACAGAAGGTTAAAAGTCTGGTAATATGACAATAGCTAAGGGGCAACAAGAAAAAATAAATCACTTCCAGGGCTGTGCAAGGGGCAGTAAAGATTATAGAAATAGGGGCATTTTCCCTATAGAATCAGCTCAGGTGACTGGCACAGGAGAGAACAGCAAGGAGGATCAAAAAGTACACAAAGAAATCACACCAGAGATCTGAAGCAATTCTGGGGGCTGTGCTTAGTTTTGCTTCTCCCTAGCACTTACCATGGAAAAACACGAGGAAAATACAATCATTATTTAGAGTGCTTCCTCTGTGCACAACAGAAGCACTACTGGCCCTTGTGAAAGGAACAGCTGACCTTCAGCTTCTTGCCTCGGGAAAACCAGTCTAATTGGTGCTGAAGGATTTCTCTCTGAGCTGTAGGCCTCAGACTAGCGCTTATTGTACAGTTTATGGGTTCTATCAGGGCGAGCAGCAGTCACACATGAAAAACATGGTGCACTAAACCCAACAACACTGTCTGGTTTCATACACTGCACTTGATATATATATTTTTAAGTCCCTAATCTGAGGATTTGGATTTCAGGTAACAAAATTAAAGAGGAAAAAAGCAGAAATAGTATTAGCCCCAGTTTATTTCTTCCCTATTTGCATCTAAGCAGTGTCAAGCAACTGAACTGTTTATTTGAGAAAATGCCTGTGCTATTTAATTGACTAAAATTACTAAAAAAAAAAATTAAAAGTCCCTTGGGCTAGACGAATTTGGCCTGAAACTCTCACAAATTAGCTTTATCCATGAACCCTTTGATTCAGGGACAGAGCATTTCTGATGACAAGCAGTGAGCTCAGCATTCTCTACTATCTGCAGCTCCCAGAGCCCTACTCCTCCCTGCCAGGCCTGTGCACAGGCAGGACATAGCCAATGGAATTTATTTGCCTGAGGCTTCTGACTGGTGTGAGACTTTAATCTCCGAATTTTGCTAACTCCTGTCTAACAACAGCAGCTTTACACCTTCTCCCTCCCCTGTCTGGCAGATATTTTGTTTTAGGGGAGTTACTGAGGCAGGATTAGTTACAAGTTGATTAACACAAACCCACCCACAAAAAAAACCCCAAAACAGCCACCAATGCTTATCTGTAAAGTAGCATCACCTTAAACTAACAGTGATTTTTCAAGCTAGGGATTCACGTTTCTTTGCTGGTATTAAAAACTGACTCACCTGCTGAAGCAGGGCCAACTCCTGCCATCCCAGCACCTGCTGCTGTGCCACTGCTGTCAGGGCCTAAGCCAACAACACAACTCATCGTTTTGAGGACCTTTCTGAAGGTGCTAGAAGTACGCCTTTTAAAGATTTGGTGCTTTAATTGGTGGGGAGAGGAAGAGGTGGGTCTTTAAGCTGAGGCCATTTCTCCGTCCCCTCAGGGTAGGTTGATAGTCCCACCTCAGGTCGCCATTTGGAGTTCTCTCCTCACTCTTCCTCAGCTCCACAGCGCCCTGAGCAGGCGGGTGCCGGCAGGAACGGTGTGTAGCTCCCATTTGCCCTGTCGAGATCTTAACGTGACGACTTCTCATTATACTACATTATAGAGGCCTAGAGACTGGGAATTATGGGTCACTTGTGTGACAAGGACTGCACTTGACGCCATGGCTGAAAGGGCTACAGGGGGAGACCAGTCTCTAGGCCACGGTGTGCTGGAGCCTGAGAGCCCTCGGGTCTATTATTTTACAATCCCAAAAAACTTTTCGGGTAGCCCAGTGCACTTAAAGCTGTATCAGAAATACTGATGTCTCTGGAGGTGGGTCAACCTCAGTGCTCTCTGCAGGCTAGCAGGAGGTAAGTGGCGAGGGTTGGGGCTGGGGATCCATTTTCCTTCAGGGATGGTGCCGGTCACCCCCACAGAGGGTTTGCTTCTGGGGTTTCTTGTGGGAGTCTCTTCACAGACTTCTGGTGATGTTTTTAAATCCCTTGTGAAAGTGATAAGGGTTTCACCCTGAGATAAAAGTCACCTTGGGTGGGAGAGAGGGATTTAAAAGCAACTCTGGAAAATAAATTCTAAATACAGGTATTTCTTTGCTACACGAGTTAGCAGTGCTGTATTCTGTCCCATGTTTAAGGCCTAGCTCACCTTTCTTTCTCTGCCTATCTGGCAGATTTCTGGTACTTTATTAGGCTTTCCTGGCTGGAATGGAATATTTTTCTTCAAAAGCCTTTTCTCTGATCAAGGATATTTCTGCATTAATGAAGCAATATGTTGTATCTTTAAGGGGAATGGTATATGCTATACATCAAGTGAAGGGGGGAGCAATAGAGAATCTGTAAGAATAAATGCCTCTTCCACTAGTGAAATGAGTAAATGCATGGAACCCAGAAATGTTTTCTAAGATCATGGGTGTATCAGGAGCACTGTGTATGGGCAGGACCTCGTTAGCCTTAGGTTTCCACAGTATTTGTTTTGTGTGTGTTGTCCCATAATTCAAAACCAAAGTAGTATCAATTCTTTGTGTTCTGTGGTAATAAGTTAGAACAATATGATATCTAAAGGCATTTTTCAGTTTCTGTGTATTTTTTTTCAGTTTTTCTCAGGTTTTCTGTTGGCAATCCTGTGAATGTTACTCCTAGCCTGGTGTTGCTGATCCTGCTAATTGCTCTGTAGAACTCGTGTTGATTTAACCAGCTCAGTTGTCGTTTTGCTACTAATGCAGATATCCATCTATTCCCCGTTTCTGGCTTCCTACCAACCCCTGGTGAAAGCTTGCTGAATAAGAATGTTTGGCTGCCCGAGTTTAACTCGTTGGGGTTATTTTAAAATTAGAATTGATACTGGTGTTGTGTGTGAAACATTGAGCTTTAATCCTTCAAACAGACATTAGAAGGAAAAAAAAAAACCCCAAACCAAACCCCCAGACAGAACTCTTGTGCTAGATGGTTACAGCCTGAAAATCCTGAAGCCATCCCTGAAGAACACTGCTTCATAGGTGGCAGTGCAGGACAATTAGATAAAGAGTTTGGTTGCTAGATGAAAGGAAATGTGAACTTCTAAACCCTCATGGGAACAGCACAAATTGATGTACCATGAAGTGCAGCTGATCAAAATGAGTAAAATGCAAGTATGGAGCAATTTTGCCTTCCTTTTTTTGCATCTCTTTCCTTTGTCCAGAGGCAAAAAGATAACGCTGTGCACTTTACTAATTTGTTTTTTAAATGGAAGATTTATCTATGGTTCTAAGCAGTCTATAGTATTGACTTCACCTACAAGCTACCATTAGGGTTTATCCTCAAGGCATTTGTATGTGGAAGCAATTGTCAATAATGGCAAGAAGACCTGTCCGGTGGACTGAGACCTAGCTCAGCTTGCTGTTTGTATTTGTTGGTAAAGTATACATCCAGAATTCCTAGGAAGGTGATAGTTTGAGAAGGGAGGTGTGCTTGCTGGTCAACTCCCGATTTGAACCCACATGGCTTTCCAAAGGTCTGGCTCAGGCAGAGGAGACATTGTGATCAGAATGGTGTTTTTCTTGGGTGACATTACTGCTTTATGTTTCAAATATGACCCTGAAAGCCTAGCTGCATCGCTCATCGGGGGAAGGATGCTTGTTGGTAACAACACGCTGCCCAGGCGCTAACCCCTTTTACCTTCAGCTGGAGTGGCTTTTGCATAATGTGGTCGGTTTTGCAATGCTACAGCCAGGTGAAAGCCTTCAGTCTGTTATGAAGGAAGTTGGCTTCTAATTTCTGTATTGAATAAAGTGTTTGAAACTTTTAAGTACTCATTCTGCTGCTGCAGGATGAAAACAAATGTGAGACTGACGTGCAAACATTCCTTGGGAACAGCATAACGGGGCCTGCTGTTTTCCAAATAGGGGAATTTTTCCTCATTGTTTCCCTTAAGAGACTGGTTAGAGCAGCATAAGCACCTTTGTGGCCCTGCTCACAGCTGTGGGATGTGTGGCACAGCCGGGCTGTGTTATTTGTAAAGCTAGGACACCGTACCACTGTGGATCTTGCTCAGCAGCTCAGCGTGCCAAAGTTAACCAAAATGCTTAGGATGAGAGTTGTAGTCTTACTGTTTTAAGTGTTTGGGTTTTTTTGTGGTGTGCTTCCTCATTCTCTTCCATTGTTCAGAGTTTTGCTAAGTGTGCATGTTTCTGTCTGAGAAAATCCTGCTGGGTTTGTCTCTGTGTAGAGATACACCCAGCAAACTTGGGCAGTCTCTGCAGAGTGAGTGATGCCTCAGAGAGGCTCAGCTAGAACTCTGTGTTGAAAACACGCGTGTTTGAGCAAGTCTGGGAATGAACTGCTTGCACCATTGGAAATTGCAGCTGAGGCAGTGGGTAGAGAGAAGGGACATAGTCCCGGTCGGTGCTGATAGCCTACTCAGTTTCCTTGATTTCTGTGATGTTAGTAAGGGAGAATGAGGTCAAACCAGATTTTTACATGTATATTTTAAAAGCAACAGAAGCTTCCAGGAAGGTAGAAATTGAAGAACCACGATACAAGGGATGGAGAGTGGCAGGAGAATTCATTTGCTGTACAAACGAGTACATAACATAATGAAGGTTAGATGACTTATCTGGGGGGTACAAGGGCTTTTCAAGGCCCAGGCTATCTAATGGGAAGCTCCCACTGGTTTTTAACTGTTTTGGGGTCATGCTTCTACAGAGCAGAACTGAGACTGCTTCTGACAAAGTCATGCATTTTTAAGTGGGAAGCATATACAAAAGCTCTTCTGTGGGATTCCTTCAGGAAGCAGCGGGAATACAGATGAAGCTTTTAAAACAAAGCCATGTGAAGGCCAGGTCACGTAATGTGGGAGAATTATGTATGAGATCTTAAACACCTGTACAATTATTAAACTAATGATTTTGTGCTTACTGGAACAGGGGTAATGTTATCAATTTTTCTGATTGGACAGTAGCCAGCACAAAGGCTTGTTGGTCCTCATACAAGACCTTATGCATGATTAATAACAAATTAGCAAATTTATTTAAACAATACCATTGAAGGTTTGAACTAACAGGCCATCCTTGAAGTTGTGCAGGGTTAAGGTCATTACCAAGCTCTGTCCAGCAGCAGGGAGCAACAGAAATAATTCTGTTAATATGCAGGTTATATGAAATCTTCTCTTTCTGTCCCTGTGTTGACTGGGTAGTTCTGCTAGGAAAGTTTGGCCTTAATGGTGTTATAATGGGAGCACGGCTTACCCTGCTTCTTTGGCCAGTGCTTTTTGCATTCTGTTACTGCTCTGTTTTCATGTGATGCCTTTTGCTGGGATTTGTGTGTCAATTGGTTGCAAACATATGACTCAGAATGGTGTAACTGTCACCAACTACATGAATATTTACAGTATATTTTGGTGTTCCTCCCCTCACACCAAAGCAACTCAACAAACATTATTTCTATGTAGTCAAACAGGATGGTTTATAGATCTGTAGCATCCAGTGCTAAATCCCAGGGTTTGATTACAGGAGACCCAGGAATTCAAGGTGACTGCCTGATGTACTGAGCAGAAGTTTATGGAGGTTAGCTTGAGAGGCAGAACAGTGGCAACATGTACCTTTTAAATAACATTTATTCTCAGATAGGTCTTAAATCTTGAAAAACGTGTGCAGTAATTTCCCCCTTATTTTACAGGTGGAAAAGCTGAGGCACAGATCCATGGCAAGTCCTGTCAATCACTGTGCTAGAGCGACAGAGCTGGTAGAATAACTTGGAATTTTTTTTCAGTCTTAAAGCAGTAATTTCTCTAATTTGAATATCATAGTGGACAATAGTTTTCAGTCTCAGCTCTTGGAGCATCCCCTCCGAATTTCAAGGGTCTTGCATGAAATTTTTGATGGGTCCCTCTGCAGGTTGTTGTATGGTGTGCACAAACCCGGGTTTCTTAGATGCCTTTTTTTGGATCTCTCCTGAAGAGTTTGTGGTCCCATTCCCTGCCCCCCAGAGGAATGTGAACCACAGGATGAAAATTGCTAGTGTAGGAGTGTTATTAGCCAAGGCTCTAAGGACTGAAGTGTGAAGGAAAATGTGTTTGAAAGCAGGTCTGGACTTGCTAGATTAATGCTGTACTTTCCTCCAGCTGCCGCTATCAGAGGAGGAAAAGCTTAAGTGAAATTCTGCTGTTGTGTGTGCCTGAAGTTAGGTCAGAAATTGAAGTGTTTGAGGTGTTGGTGGTGGATGCCACTGAATGCCACCTTGTCAACACAGGTGGTGCAGGTTGGGGTAGGGATGGCAGTCTTCATGTGGTGCTTGTTGCAGGAATCAAAGCAGGGAGGAGCTTACATGGTGACTGGCGGACACCCCTTAGTCACCTGGCACGTCAATAGCAGTTTGCAGTTTATGCTCAGGAACAGCTTTAGCAAGCTTGGCCATCGCTGGGATTATCACCCCAGTGGAAGTGCTGACAGAAAGGTGCCTGGCAAGTACCGTGTGTGGGGTTTAAAGGAAAACAGGCTGTGGGACAGTGTGTGGGACTGGGAGCAGGGGTTTAAGCTCTTGTGTGAGGTTGTGGAATGATGGGCTGGACAACGCTATGAGTAGGCTTTATTAGTGGGTGGTTTTTCTTTTTTTTTAAAACACATTTTGTGAAAGATGAAAAGAGCTTTTGAGGTGAGGCTTTTAAGCTCTGGTTGAAGCAAATACATGCAGGTGCTGCAGGGAGCTGCTCCAGAGCCTGTTGTATTTGTTTTTCTCCTTTTGGAATGTAATTTATTTTTCTACAGGTTCTTCTAGCAGATTGTTTGATAGCCCCACTGTAGGGCTGGGAGACTGCATTGAATCTGTAGCTCTCTTACTGGCTGTTTCTGTGTGTTTAGATGAGGTCAGTGGGACCATTAATCAAGTTATGAAATGAAGAGGTTGCCCATGGAAGAATGGCACCTGAGTGCGTGATCCTTCTGTGTTTGTGTATTTGCTGTTAACTTAGGCCAAGTATAAAATGGGAACAGTAAATCATTCCTTGTTGTTATCTGTCTGCAGCTGGTTCTCTCTGCTCTGAATTAAATAGCTGAGGACTTGCAGTGGAGCAACAGCACACATGATGGGGTGAGCAGTGCCTTAAGAAAACTTTGCCTAAAAAGTTTTTGTGTGTTTGTGTTATTCTCAACAACCGCGCTACGCCGAGCCAGCCCAGAGCTGTTCCTTGGTGGTATCTGTGCTGGTGCCAGGGCAGGAAGCAGAGTTCATCAGCGTGTGTGCACCATCATGTAGTGATGGCTTTAGGAGACCTGACCCGAGTACCTGTTCTGGCCGCAGGCTTTCCAGGTGGTGCTGCAGTGCATGCTGTGGGCTAACCTCAGCACTTTGAGCTGAGTCCAGGAGTCAGAGCTTTACAGTTTTATATCTGAATATGCTTTTGGGGTTCCTCTATACCCTAGAATTTAGTAGTTCCCTAGTCTGCTGAGGATGGAGCATGCCAGATAACCATTGGATCTTATGGAATCTGATGAAGTAATGTTAGAGGTGTAGCCACCTCAGGTCTTGTGACCAGCTTCATTCATGGGATTTGCTCTGTGTAGAGTGGCAGCCTGGAAGGTGTAAGTTACTGGGTTCTTGGTGGATCCTCTCCCTGAATAATAATATTCAAGACCATAGTCCCCAGAGCTGTAGTTTGATCATGGTATTTTCAGTTCCAGGTTTGATGGTGGGAGGAAGTAGATTTTTTTAGAAAAGCACAGTAGCCTGTTAGCTCAACACACTTCTATTGGAAAATCTGGACTCAGTCCTTCATTCTGACGGGAGGATTTCTAGTGCCTAGGGCTAAGACCCGTCCTCATGCTGAACTGTGTCCCCTGTTCCCTGGGTGAGGGTGGCTTTAAATCCATCTTTGCTGGCTGAAACTCGAGGGAATCCACTTGACAGAAGCAAATGTGTGACTACCCTGTAATCTCAGTGTCAGCTGGTATCACTTAAATGGTTACAGTTTATTCATCTCTCTTGGTGTGTGCTTTGGGGTGGACAACTGTTCCCCGTTTCTCCCTGACAGCAGTGGAGTGGTACGTTACAGTTACAGGGATCGCAGTATGACCCATGTCTTCTGGGTGCACTTTATACAAGTGAAGGCTGTGCAGACGTGAGCACCTTTCTCCAGTTGTACCCAGTAACACCAACTGGTAGAGTGTGTGCTCCTGTATCCCATGCTACCACTGAGCAGGAGCTAAGGATTCTATTCTAGTAGTTGTTCATTAGTTTATGACAATAACTGGAAAGTGGAAGTTGTTTGTCTTGAAGTGAAAATCTGCATCAAGCTCTAACATGTATTAGAGCTCGCTGCTTTGTATCCGGAGTTTGATTTGTTTTCTACAGAAGCAAATCAATTTTTAAGCACTGAAGTATTTCCATGTATTCATTTACCTCTCATTCCTTTGTATAAACACAACAAATTTAAATTCTAACCACCTTCAACCCTTTACCCTTCTGAGGGTAATTAATTCATAGTATGTTCCAGTACCACTCGGTGCGGGCTTAATCAGATGATCAGTTGTGGATGTTAACTGTGACATCTGTGACGCTTGCATCAAACCTGAGGGAGCCTGAATTGCTCACATTACACAGTTTATTTTGAGATTGTAAGTAGCCACGCTGCTCAGAAAACAGGATTAGGGTGAAGTATTCTATTAACACGCTTAATCCATAACTAAAATAATATTAATTACTCCTCTTTCAGGAGACAAATGCTTTATTTAAGCTGAGAGTGATCTTTCTGAATAGGACCCGTGTAGCTACAATATAAAATTGAGGTCCATAATGAGAAAGATTAGTTGGAGCTTGTAATACAGTAAAATGATGTGTCGGATAGGAAGCAGCCCTGTCAGAGGTGTCACCACTTTCTCAGAGAGCTGCTGTGACTGGCGAGGATAAAATTGTAATTCCTTTCTTCAAAAGTTGCCCTGTGGTATATGTTGGAGAGATCCAGCCCCTGTGTCTTCCCTGGATATGTCTGAGTTAGGCATTAGTTTTTCAGACCGTTGACTGTCTGCTGGTATTTCCACAATGTCTGTGTTGCAGCCACGGTTTTGGCTCGTGCTCCAGGACTGAACTGGAGGACTCCAGAGTTAAACAATAAGCGCCGACAGCTTCAGTGAAAGAGCCAAGCTCCTGTCGTGGGTGGCTGTCACAACACATATGCTTTGTGTGTTCACTGGAGGATGGACACGGACAGTAATGCTGTGTTTTTCTCCGTACACAAAGGCTGTCTGTAGGCTCTGTCAGAATTACTTCTCCTGGATTGGAAACGGCGGCGGGATCTTTGTCAGTGAGCACGCTGTGGAAGAGTCACGCTGGTGCCTGCCTTTAATTGAAGCGAATGCAAAATGGCTGCCTGTCTCCACAGCAGAGCTGCCGCGTTGCACGTAGAGACCGGCACCACAGCTCTGCTCTTACCTTGCACAACCCCCTTGCTGAACTCTAACCCTATCCTATTGCTAGTCCCAGTTGGGAACAAAGGAATTGTATTTGTTAACAAAGTATTAAACATTTTCTATGACTGGAAACATTTTAACAGCCTTTGGGTACCTTGGCTGTTTGAGACAAAGCCTTGCCGGAGCAGAAAGAAGCTTCACATTTTTCATGCTACTTTGGAAAAGATTTTGTGAAAATAGATTAGCACCGAGGAGAGGCAGGCGCATGTCTGTCCCTTTGGCTGTAGTCTGTAGCCACAGCATGCCTGGCTAGGGAACGGGATGCTTCGTGTTTAGTTTTGCTCTCGCTTACTCAGAGCAGAGTCTTTTTCATCTTGCATCATTTAAAATGATGCTGAGTGGGGACTAGAATGAGAATCTCCCTGATCGGTACACACCAATTCATTTTGCCAAGCCTCATATACCTAAATGCTGTCTTTTCTGAGACAGAATCGGCACGTGGGGGAGGAAAAGAGGAAAGACAGGGTGGTTGCAGGGGAGTAGGGGGAATAGCAATAATAAAAACAACGATGAATTAGCACAACAGGTAAGTAAAAAGTGACAAAACTCAAGTAAAACTACTGGTTTATATCGTTCTTTGAAGTCCTGCACATACATAAAGCCTTGCTGAATGTCAGTGCCTAGTACAGAACAAGGAAAAGGAACAGGGGGTAGGGCAGGAAAACATCAAACAATTCTGTGGAAGTAGTGGCAGAACCTTATAGGATCTGTTTTGGAAAAGGAACAGATTTGGCTAGAGCTCATCCTTGGGTCAGATGAGACACAATTTTAATGAGGAAGCTGCTGCTTCTGTGAAACTTCCTGTGGCAATGGGCATTGGAGCCTTCTGGTTTCTTTCCTCATGGTGGAAGATTTTCTGTGACAAGAACCATAGAGGATCACCATAAAGCTGGCTGTTGAAGGTGCTTTCCAGTACCTGCTTGGAGTCAAAATCTAGAGGCCCTCCTGTGGCAGGCCTCTAGGGAGGTTCAGAAATGAAGGCCTAGATGTCTGAAGAAGTTGCCTTTTGTTTTCTGTTTCACCAGTTGCCTTTCTATTGCTGCGATTGCATTTGCTTCAACTAAGATGTAAAATACGTGAAAACGTTTTGGCGTTTCCGGACGAAGGTATAATTTTTGGGTTAATGCTAAGCTGCTGTGGGAGAACAATCACAATTATGAGTTTTTAAAATTAGTTTTTAATTGAAATTTATCTTGGAAGCAAGGGATAAAAGTAGATAGCAAGCACAATTTAAACCTGTCAAAGGTATCAATGAGACAAATGATTCAGTTAAAATACATTAACGCTGTTCAGATATCATTTCTTCAGGAGTGTGCTCTTGTGAAAAACAGTCTTTCAGAATTTTCTAATCGTCCTCTATTAAGCTTCCAGGTATTGTTCACAGATACTGTAGAATAGCTGTCATTTTCTGTTATCATTTTATAAGCTTTTTGTATTTAATTTATGAAGAAACTGTTCAATATCATCCCTAATAAATTTTATGGATCTGCTTTGTGCAGTCCCCTTTCAACACCTTTCTGGTAAATCAAGGTAGCCAGAACCCCTCCGTAAGAATATCACTTTATTCAGACTGTGCTTGAGCATGGGAGCAAACACAGCCCTTTCTAGACCAGCAATCCTTGTAAAGCAAGCTCTGCTGTTGAGTCGGGGGTTTAATTTCAAATCGAAACTCTGATCACTGTCCCTGGGAAGTGATTACAGGCTGTTTGCCTCCCTTGGGCGGGATGATGAGAGCTGGGCCACTGTCCCATGTGTTTGTGAGCCGCTTCCTCGTGTAAATAAAAGCTATGGGCAGTTTGCACCACCGAGTAGTGCCGATGAAGGTGCCAAATCGTTGGTGCCTTATGGTTAAAGGGGAGGGGAGAGCTGGCACCTTGAGGTGCTGTCTGCGGCTGTGCTTGGCTGAAGACACCCCCGGAACCACTGAGCCTCTCTGCCTTTGGTGGGCTGAGGTGGGAGCGTTTTGCCCACCCTCTGTTTTGAACAAGCTAATACAGGGTGGTGGTGGTTCTGGTTTTGTGGTTTTCGTAACGAGGGAGGCAAAAGGCAAACCCTTGATTGTAGAGATTCCCTATAGCACAAGGTGGCAGCAACGCTCCATGATTTTCCTATTCACCTTCCTGCAATGGAACAGACTTGAAGTTAGAGCTGCAGAATACAAAGCTAAGTTTATTTTTTTAAACTTTTTCCCCTCATCTCTCCCCAACTCATTCTTCCTATTTTTCCTTGCGGTCCAGAGATGGTGGTGTGGACAGAATGGCAAAACGCTGTGACCAGAGTCTCAGTCTAGAGACTCTAAAGTCAAAATCTAAGAACTGAACCCGTTTGAGGTTGGTGCTGTAGGAAAATGGCTGTGAGGGAGTTCCTAGGAATACTTAAAATGTACTTACAGACCCTCCTGTCACTGGGAAACCTGTGCTGCCTACAAGGCCCATAGAGCAGCATAGGTGTGATACTGGAAAAATAGCACAGACTGACACCTAAGGGTACGGATTACTCAGTCCCAGTGCAGTGTAGATCTAATTCTCTGTGACTTACTGCAAAACAACGCTTTTTTTTTTTTTTTCTGCTGAGCTTTCTTGAGATCTTGTTCAGAACAGATCTGGATATTGATCTCCTGTAGCTTTTGCTCATTGTGTTGGCCATAAACACCCATCATTTTCAGCTGACATGTGCAGAAGTTCAGTCTTGCTGTGTGAATGCCAGGTCTGTGTTACTGTGGAGTTGCTCTCCTGCTTGATGCTTTGCATCGGCCTTTCCTGCTGACAACTCCTTATTTACATTATTACCCCTTCCTGAATTTGTCAGTACTGTCAAAACCTCTGTTCCAAGTTACAATTTCCCAGAAAATACCCTTGCTTTCATTCAAAGTTTGTATTTGCAGTCCTCGCATGAGTTGATCTGGGCTGGCTTACTTCAAAAATATCTGCGTATTATATGCAGAAGGGGAATGAAGTGATGAAGCTCGTTCCTACTCAGCCTTTAGATACTGTGGCACAAGCCCCTGTCTTAGAATTTCATATCCTTTCGGGAAACAGGGGCAGGTAGGAGAAATACAACTAATTGTGACAACATTGTTGATGGTTTTTCTTCCAAGCTGCAATCCAGAATTTGGTCTAAATCCCAGATGAGGCATCTTTCTTTGTACTGCGAAGATAGCAGTGTTTGTTGGTATTATGGTTTGAGGGGGGTTGGTTTGGTTTTGTTGTTTTTTTTTTCCTTGGGGACATGTTCTATGTTCCAATTTTAGGGTGGTATCAGAGTCCCTCTAACTCTTGTGGGACAGAGCTGGAAAGGATTACAGTGAATGCTTCTGCCCTTTCAAATCCCTGCTTTTTCTCTCCTTCCTCACTCTGAAGTGAACACAGATCTTTCTTCCTGATGCAGGCCAAGTCGCTGCTCTTCTGCTGCACAGCTCTGATGGGGTTGAGCCAACAGCTTGACTAGAACCTCTTGAGCGTGCGGCGATCCCTCTGAAGCATTGGTAGCCGTGTGTGTGTCCGTCCCCAAGGGGCTGTCCCGGTCGAAGCCGTGCGTGCCGTGCAGGGTCTCCGGGCTGGGCTGGATCATCGGCATCCAAGGGATCGAGAAGGCCCCTTGTGCAGCGGCCCGAGCCCCGCCAGGTGTCACCCTCGGCCTGCCGGAGAGAGCTGGGTGCTGGGCACCCTGCTGTCGGCTCAGCCGCTCCTCCCTTGGCACGCTGCTGTCACACTCCTTGGTGCGCTGCTCGGGTGTTCTGGGACAGTGTTTTGCCTCAGCTGCCGGCCTCATGGGAGGAAAATGGGATGAAGTTCCTGTGGCTGAGTGTGCACCATGTAACTGCCCAATGTTACCGGCTTTTTACCTCCCAAATACGCAGGTGTCACCCTCATCCTTCTGGGTGGCACACACTGGGTGTTAGACCTCGGGTTTCTTGCCTTTGGCCTTGTCATCGAGGGTTAGCCAAATGTACTTAGTCTAGGTAGTGAGACTTTATTTGTAGATTGAAACACGGTTGAAAATTTGCCCCTTGTCCTGCAGCCTTTTACAGCTGTGAGGAAGAGTTCTGGGTTGTAGGCTGATGTTTCAGCCCTAGTGTGGCAGGAACAAAGACTTACTGGACTTAGGCTGATTGTGAACATCTATCTCCTGATGACTGATTGTTTTCAATTTTTTTTTTTCTTTCTTAAGATTTTGTTAGGTTCTGAGGAACTGGGTTACTTTTTACCATCTTACTTCTGCATTGCCTAATACAGCCTAGAGCACTGTTTGATCATGGACAGCGTGCTGTTGAGTAATATCAAAGCCCGCATGGATATTTTTGACAGACATAAATGCATCCATATGTGGGGTTTTTTTGTATATAGTAAGAAAGTTGTATCACTGCTCAGAAAACCAGACTGTAGCTATTAAGCATATGCTAAAGCTCAGAGTTTCCATTAACGTAATATACCATGCGTAGCTGGAGAATATACTCTGCTAACAGGAGATTCCCGCTCTGAGCAGAATTGGGATTTGGGATCTCATATGTTTTGTATCATTTCTTGTCTTGACTTCAGCTTAAAAGTATTGAAGTGCTTTTTGGTAAAGTTTCCTCTCTCCTTTCTTTTTTTTTTTTTTTGCCTCCCCTCCAAATATTTTCACATTGTTAGCTTCAAAATTAATAGCACGGTCCTTGTGGTGCCAAAGTGCAATGGGAGAATGAGGTATTGGCACTCCAAGCTGTTGGAGTGGTTTTTGCTACCTGTGGACTTCATTCTTTGGTAAGCAGTCTGACTTGTGCAGGTTCCTGAAAGGAAGGCCATCCCCAGGGCTTTGTGGCTTGGGCCAGGACCTGTGCAGGCGGTCCCAGTTAGTACTTTCAGACTGAACTGGAGAACTCTTCACTGGGGTCTACTGACTTTGGCATGGGCCAAGACTTCTCTGGCTGCACAGAGCTGGCTGGCCTGCATTCTCTGGAGGAAAGAACATTGAGGTTACATCTGCCTTTGAAGGAGGGTCAGACTGTGGAGCACTCTGGCACGCTGGAGCGAGTTGGATGTGCCTGCTAGCCAGCAAATATAGGGAGCACGTAGAGGAGGGCACTTCTGCTTCTCTTGGGAATGCACAGCCAGGTTGCTGCCTTACTGTTAGCTAGTGTTGTGCTTTGTTTTCCAGTGCAACTGTTGAGGCTATATGGATGAAGCTAGTTGTTGTACTATGTGCTAATAAATACGCCTGCTTGAGGCTACAGCCACACCTTTGTTTCTCTGTGCGGACATTCCCGGGGAAGATGCTGTGCCAGCAAGCTTCAGGCATTTGTGTGGTCCTGTGTACCTAGCACTGTCATTACAGTAAGTTTTTTTTAGGCCTCAGAAGTATCACGGAGTAACTCGTGTCTTTGTTGTGCATTTGACAGGCAGGATGTTTTCTCTTGTCCCTGCCATGAATTGTGACTATTGCCTCCTGAAATGCTTGCACCGCTTATTGAACGCGTAATTATTTAGCTTGTTGGTTTAGACTGCCACCTTTTGTATGCACATTGTTGGGTCAAGGCACACTGTGTTCATTCGTGCATGCAGACCTAAGCCTGCCTTCTGCCGAAGCAATTAAACTCTAGAAATGCACCACAACTCTGGCATCAGTCAGCAATGTCAAAATCTGCTTGCAGAGCAGTGGGTAAGCTGTTCTTTTCTTTTGTGACTCGCACGCATGCTCTCTCTCCTTTTTCCTTGGTAGAGACTCAGAGTTGGATCCTTGTCAAATGCTGTAATGTGAAGTTAAACATTTGACTTGGGGAGAATGACACATTGACACTTTTCACAATAATTGCTTCCTACACTGGAAACCTCCAGCTGTTTTGGTGGAAATAACATGATGTGACTGACAATAATACAGTCCCAAAGCCTGCAGACTGAAAATAGAAGCTTCTAGGTCCAATTTTAGTTGAAAAGTAGGGGTTTTAACCTTTATGACACTGACCATAAAGATCACTACATATGGAAATTGAAGGAATCCCAAGAAAGTTCTTCCAGTTGTTTACACAGATGTGTAGGTATTTGTTAGATGGCTTTGAATAAGGATTTTTCTTTGTCTTTGCAGCAGTAAATGTCTGGAATGCCTTTTGGAGAGGAATAAGTTTAGATCCTCTTTTTGCTTTGGAAAACTGAAGTTGCAAAATCTGTATTGTGAGATCACCCTGCTCAGTCCTGATGCTGTGCTGGTGTAGGCAGCAAAAGAACCTCAAAGTCTCTTTACCTCTGAGGAGAGTGTATGGCCAGTCCAGGTCGAATGGAAAGTTACCCGAAGGCTGGCTTAGGAGACAACTCTGAGAGAGCTTTCCATCCTATAAGCAAAACTGATGTAAATAAGAGTCGTTGCAGTTAGAGCTGAGTGAGGAATTTTTATTTTTTTTTTTTTTTACACACAAGAAACATTAAAGATTGGACAGTAAGTGTGCATTTAATGAGACTCAGAACTAACCTGTGAAAGGATGAATATGGTAACTGTATTCCGTTATCTGTTTCTTTGGAATTATTGTCCTTCTCTTCCCCGCCCCCGAGTAAAATTGGGATGAACATACATCTGCTGAATCTTTAACATCTCTCATGGCCTCTTGATCATTTGCATTTCAGATCCTTCTTCATACACAGTAACAATTTGCAGTCTTGGAACATGTTGCTGATTGAAGCTGAAGGTGCTTTGCTTATCATTATTATTATTATTTTTCCCCCCATTCAGCCCTAGCATGCAACAGATAAGACTGCTGTAGTACTTCTGGAGATGGACTACTGAGATCTCAGCATTGAAAGGGTACGGGCTCTGCTAACTTTATGTTCTAGAGGGAATATGCATTTCTGCATCTCTCTTTTTGATCATAGGGATTCAGAGACATCATTAAAACAACCTCCCCCATATTTGTTTTAGAGGTAGCAAGGCAGGTAGGCAGTAGTGCAGTAATAGTCATTGCCTGCCTTATGTAGGAGATGATCACAAAAGTCTGATCGTGTAACTTCATGAAGAGGTGGATTAAAATCACTTAAGTTCCTTGTGTTTTGTGCTGACAGAGCCACTGATGGAGCAATTGCTGGAGAAAAATAACTCATGGGACTGACACATGTTATTAAACCATGGTCCACTTTTAGAAAATACAAAGTCCAGGGACGTAAGTGTAATTTAGACTCTGTGAATATGGCCCTCAGTGGAATCTGTTCATAGAACAAGTTACTCTCTCAGCCTGCATAACACTGAGGTTCGTTATGCCAAATGCCACTATTAAATACCAAATCCAGGAATAGCTTTCTTACATCGCAATGTCCTGATCTGGATTAAATTCTCCTACATGTGTTTAAAGAAGACCTGGAAGGTAGTTCGCTCCTGTAATCATTTTGACTTGCGCCAGTCACCAGGGCATATACTCTGCTGTCAGTTTTCAGTAGCAGATGCTGCAAAGTTTCTCTTCTATTTTCAGTCACCTTTGTGCGAGGTACCTTAAAAGAACCCTTTCTGCTAAGGCAGAAAACCAGGGTTGCAAGCCATTTACAAACGTGGGGTTATTTACAACTTGAAGATGTCACCCTTTTTGTAGGGACCCCAACAGATACTGTAGTTAATATAATTTTTTTTTTTTCCTTACAAGGCAGCAGTTTCTCTCTCTCTGAGCCATATCAGATCCTGGTTGATCTTTCCTGGGAGCCCTTCCATTTTACTTCTTCTCTTTCATGTTTGTGAGTGTAAAGCCAATCAAGACAATCTGGTGCATATGCAGAAAAAAACCTTTTTCCTTACTAGAAGGTGGAACTAGTTACTGGAAAACTAGATACTGGATTTCAGAATATGCTGGTTGTAGGTCAGAGAATACACAGATGCTCTATCTTATATTTTTCAAGCTTAAAACGTTAGCCTGAAATGAATTCTTCCCTGCTACACAGGTTCCTTTTCTTACGGCACAACTGCTCAAAAGTTTCAGTAGGTTTCTATGTTTCAACTCGGCGTTTTAAAGTGCAGTGCCAGCTTTACTCCAAAAGATAACTAGTCCCTCTCATCATAAGGGAAGACACCTGTTATTTACTGCACAACTGTCATTGTCACTTCCAGTTACCATGAAGAGCTGTTCAGTGAGCCACTGCAGGAAGAATATTCAAGCTTCTCCCTTCCTATAGTGGATCCAGGTGGATGTGAAGCTTGCCAGGGAGGTTTGCAGTGCATATGCCCTTGTCTGCTGTGGACACAGAGCAGGTGTCAAAGCTGAATCTCAGCCTGCAGCCTTGATCTCAGTGCCAGTGACAGGAAAGTGATATGTGTGTTGGGCCCTGGCAAGGATAGGTTAGATGCCCTTAAGCATGTCTGGTTTTCATCCTTTGAGAGCTCAAAAGTTTCTGTGTGATTGCTCATCTGCCTTGAGGGCTAACTTGCCTCTGGTGGGACAGAAACCCATGTTGGCATCACTATTGTTGAAGGCTATGAAGTGATCTGAATGGCAGTGTGTTTGGATGCTATAAAACTCCATTTGATTTTGTGATCTATGTTTTGTTGACATGTATATATGGGTCAAAATTTTCCAGCTGAAATGTGACCTAGATGATGGGGGAAGCACCCAGCAGAAATGGCTAGAGTCATGGACTAACTGATCAGATGTGTCCATTTTCTCACTGTAGCTTGAGATCTGGTGGTACTTCTGTGGACTGAGGTACCTTGATAGTGCTCCCGCATGCCTTTTCTACTTAAAGATTTGTTCCTGCTTGTAAAATGGTGTTTTCCCTAAGATGTAAACTACGTGTTCTAATGGTACAATATCTATCTTGCAACTCCCACTGAATTTTTGCAGACCATTTTCCTTGGGCTTACAGCTGCCAGCTGTTGGGTGTCTTTAACAGTGCAGTTAAATATCTGTCCAGTTCAGCATGTAGCTTTGTGGCAGGTTGTGTTTAATGCAGTTCCTGTTCACGTACAGGTACAACAGTGGTGGTCAGCACTCATCTTGTGTGTAAGGTCAGAGTCTGATACAGAGATGAAGTATCAGAGGTGACTTTGAGTCTATCCTGAAGACAAAAGTACTTGGGACTCTATGAAAATAGAGGCTTGTTAAGGTGTCTGGCCAGTAACGCCAGAGCATCTGATAGTCGCTGGGTGGGTATGACACAATGTATTTCATCCGTAGTAAAATTCGAAGGACATTAAATGTGCTTTCTCATGCTGTAGATCTTCACTCTTAACAATGTGAGAGTGAATTTGCTTTGTAAGAGAACTCTGCTCTTTTTCCTCATAGAATATTTAAAAAAAAAAAAAAGGTTCTAAAGCAATAAATAAATGGAGTATAATGATGTATCTGGTAGTGTTTGCCTGCCTGTTTTTCTCAAATATATAATGACTTGCTCTTCTTAAATGACTCTTCACATTTGAACAGCAACACAGATGAAACAGTGACCATTTAGGAATGTGAATCTGACTCAGAATTTTTCATGACAGGTTTCATAAATGTAATGCTTGCAGAATCTTTATTTTGTTGACCATAAGACTCATCTATTTTTCATGTCTTTTTGTGTCACTGTCTCGATAATAACCTGGTCTTGATACACTGTATTCCATAGTTCAATACTTAAGACAGATGCTTTGTTATTTTTATTGAGCAACTATATGCTAGGGGGGCTTTTTTGATGTAGTAAGTCTTGCTCAGTCTGTTAAACCAAGGGCATCGGAATGCCTGACCACAGTCACCGCATCATTTTTTCATCCTGACTTCCCATTCTTAGTTGATGACTCATCCCACACATCGTCCCCATGTATCCTCATTCGCCCAGGCCAATTTGCATATTGCTATGATCACGTTGAAGGTTCTAATAAATTTCCCTCAGTGTCAAGAAGCTACTTGAATAATGGCTGTGTCTAAAACTGTCATCTTAATGCCCTTTGAGCTTGTGCTGTTCCTGGAGCTTATTACTCAAGTTTTAACAGTATCCTGTAGCTGATGTCCTGCCTGCACAGTCATCTTCTGAAATCCTGTGAACTCCGCACTGCCTGTGGTGACACCAAATACTTGCACTCCTTTAGGATGTAGGTAAACTAACTGAAACCTAGTCTTCACATGGCCTGGACGAGGTGCTGATGGTCTTCTCCTGTGCCTGGCTTTTTGTTTGTTTGTTTTTTCAAAGCAGCTGGTGAGAGCCTGCATGAGCCTTCTCACAGGAGAGAGCTTTTTCTTTTGTCATCCATGTATTTTATTACAAAACCTGTCCTGGAGTGGCATATGTACGATCATGCATGACCCGAGCACTTGTCAGTAAGGTTATATACACGCCTGTCTCTTTTCTGAAACAATTTTTTCCTTGTTCAGTTGATATTTATTCACATTTTTTGTGCTAAAGAATAGGGGAAATGAGGGAAAATTACTGGATCCACACAGAAGAGCTGAAGCACTGTTTGCGTTGTTGGTTACAGTTTGCATTCTCTAGAGAAGGAGATGCTGGGAGCTTGTAAGCCAGTACTGAAAGTTATTGAAGCTGCATTGAGAAACAGCAGTTACTTATGGGAGTATGTATGTGGGTGGCAGCTGCTGCAGTCTTCCTTTTTTAGTCAAATGAATTTTGAATTATTGTACACAGGGTATTGTAAATAGCTGTTTGTTCTTTATTTGTTCTAGTATACAATCTGCCTTAGCCCTCCGTCCTCTTCAGGTTTAGTTTGTTACTTGCCACACTGAGATGTGCTTTACACCCTCGGACTTGAGCAGATAGAAGCGGTATAAAGAGAATGAAGGTTGGAGCAATCCGTTGCACCAGGAATGGCCTATGAAGACGAGCCACTTGCATATCATAGATGAGTTGAAGTTGTTGTGCTAGTGTCCTAGATAGGCCATTTACTCTTTAGCCAGAAAAAAAGAGACTGCTTTCATCTATAGAAGGAGCTCTGACTTTGAATTGATTGATAGATGCATAAATGAGAATGGATGTGCCAAATGACAATGCACTACTTGCTACAGGGCTGATAAGATCCCTCGGGGAAGTGCAGTAGTTGGAGGGGTGTAGTGGATATGTGTTTGCATATCTAACTGTTACTTGAACATGGTGGTAATTCTGAAGCTAAATAATATCCAGTATGGTGAGAGATTTAGGTGGACTAGAGGGTTTAAGCTTTAGAATGGTGAGCGTTTGTTTGTTTGGGCTTCTCCTCTTGTTTGTTTGTTTGTTTGTTTGGGCTTCTCCTCTTGTTTGTTTGTTTGGGCTTCTCCTCTTGTTTGTTTGTTTGGGCTTCTCCTCTTGTTTGTTTGTTTGTTTGGGCTTCTCCCTGTTGAAAAAAAGTGTCCAACTTGGAGAAATAGCTATTAGGCCAGTGATTTTTCTTCAAATTCTGAGGAGAGCTGGTTCAAGACCCTGCTTCAGGTGGATGAAAGCAGAAAGTGAAATCAGATTTCCCATATTCCAGGTCAGTGTTTTATCTAGGAGAATTTAGGGAGATGCTTTTATTCTGCTTTCTCTTGCGCTTTTAGCTTTTGTTCTGCTGCGGAGTGAAATCAAGTATCTTTTCTTACAGAACAAATTTCTCTTTAATTTTTGTAAACGGTGCTGTTTAGGAGCAGATGTTGGCAGCCAGCAGCTATGTGCACCTTTCACTGAAGGCCAGTTTTGTTGTTAAGGGCCTGATGCAGTTTCCAATGCAATTGCTGTGCATTTGGCCTGGGGAGCTAGCAGAACAACCGTGCAACATGCTGGGAAAATGTGTTGTGCTGGGGACTGGGGATCTGAGAGTCAGCTCCTGCTTGCTCTCAGTTTGCTGTCCTCAAATAGGAGAAGGATGTGCTCTTGCATATATGGTGAAAATACCCAATTTGTTTTTAAAGTAAATAGTTTATAAGGTTCACCTGATAATGAAACCCGTGCACAGGCTGCCACCTTAGCTGTGTGCAGAATTGTGAAATTGCAGCTTAAGCTTTAACGTTCAGGTGCTCAAATCCTCTTGATTTCTTAAGGAATTCACTGATTTCAGTGGCAGTGAGGTGGCTTCAGCAGTTCTGGCTCTTGCTCCAGGTCAAAAAATGCCTAGATAAGTATTCAAGTGCTCTCGCTGATAATTCATTAATGACTTGGTGGACATAATACACAAGTCCACTTTCAGACACTGATTTCTGGGGCTTATGAGAGGGCCTGATTCCCACACCAACCTCTACCCCCCCACTTGCTGAAAGTAAGGCCTTTCTAATGCTCCAAGCTGAGCACTTCCATATCAGTTTGGAAAATTGTACTTGGTTTCACTGTTGATTATTTATCAAATATGGATATAAACACTCTTACAGAGTGCTGATACATTCACAGTGCCCACAGACGGGGGGAAAAGAAAAGTTATCCGAGGGAAAATAAGCCTAGAAAATACCAAGGAAGTAGAAGAACATTGCCCATCTGTTCATATCCTCTGCCACTAGGTATTGCTTTTTGTGTTGCATGTGGAGTTTCATATCCTAGATGTAAGTAAACAGACTGCCTCCCTGTAAGATATTTACTGCAGTTTGTCACCCTGTGCAGCATTCCAGTGATTTCTGTACCTTGGTTATCTAAGCACATGCTGAGTTGTTGGAGCACAGACAGTCTGGCAGGTGGCTGCACAGTGTCTAATTGCTAAAGGGTAACGTGGGTTTCTGTTGTACATCTATGTGAACATAAATCAGGCAGGAGATAATAAAAAAAAAAATACTCGTCATCCAAGTTGGGCGGCGGAACAGGAAAACGAACTAGGCAGCCGTGACTCTGAACTTTGGCACTAATTTTGCTGGGTGTCTCCTTGGGAGCTACGGCACACGTGTCTGTTGAGCTTCTTGCATCAGCTGTGGGAAAAGTCAGACCTGCCTCCTGTGACCTGAATTGGGAGGTAGACAGAGGTGTGAATTAGACTCTCCTGTCACGTGTCTGTTGAGCTGATCCTTATATAAGGATCAGTTCTAGAAGAAATCTCATTTTGTTTACTCTTCCCCTGTTAGAGGAAAAAATGCAGCGGCAGAGTAGCTGTGTTACAGCTATGCCAGGGAAGGAGAGGTTACACTCATCCATCCAGCTTTGAGAACTGTGTGTCCATTGGGTGTAACTGAGCTCATATGACACGTGCTTTGGGGTGGGGTGATAGCAGTGAATGTCCTCATGTTTGACTTGTTTGCTTTAAGAATAAAAATGGAGGAACACAGAAGTAAGTTATTCTATGCATCAGCTAAATGTATTAGAAAAGGCAGTGTCCGAGCTACAAACTGCAACGTAAAATTCATGGTTTAGTAGACTGTTTCCAACTTGAACTAGAATTATTTTGTGTGATGCTGGTACTTTGAGATTCCAGTGGAAGTTGGATGTCTGTTGCTCTCAGCACTGTACACAGAAAATATACACAGGGAAACCTTCCTGCTGCTAAAGAACTGCAGACCAGTGAGCAAGATCAGCAAAGGACTGCAGGCTGTAGCTGGTCATGGCCAGCTGGATGTGGTTGAAGGCCAGTATCTCACAGAGTCAAGTGTGTTACCTCCTAATTGAAATATTTGGGTTTAATACAGCCATTGATAGATGGAACATCTCTTTATAGTAGAGGAATGGAACAGAAGATAGATTGCCAGTACCCTGATGCTATATACTTGCTAGACTTGAAGACAAGGTCAGTTTTTAAACAACGTGTGTTCTTGGTGCGAGTACTAAGCCAGCTGGCATTTCCACACTCACTTAATGCAAGACAAACCAGACTCTGCCTGCACAGCCAAGAGGAAAAGAGGAGGAGATGGGAGGGATATCTCTATTGTATTACTGAAGGTAGAAATATGAAATACGGATTGTGCTGGTGTATCGAAGGATGGAGTGAATGCAAGTGCCACCTTTGCTAAGGCTGCTGGCAAAAAAAAGATGGCATCTGTTAAAATATGTGGTCTGTTTATTTCAGGTTGAAATCTGGCACTGGGAGTGCTAAGGAATATTTTTCTTCTGCTTTTTTCTGTGACTAATTGATGAATAAATTAATGTACTGTTAGTGTGAAATGAGAACTGAATTATTCATACTTGTATTTTTTTTGTAAAGACATATAAGTCATGAACAAATAGTGATAATAAATTTAGGTTGGTGTAAAGTCAATAACTGACTGGAGTACTGGAGCAAGATGTTTTAATAATGTGCCTAACCAACCGGAGTCCGTGTTTTTAGGCGGGAGCTCCATGGATACCTATAACATTGCTTTTAAAAAGTACCTGGTAAATGGCAGTGGCTCACTGGATTTGTTTGACCTGAGGACTTCCAGAAGAATGCTTCCTGTCTACAGGAAAGCCACCGACATACACAAAGAAATCACCATGAAGAAACACGCCTCCTGTTTTTTTCTGTTTTGTGGTTTTGGTTTTTTTAATTTTTTTTTTTTAACCTGGAACTTTGAATGATAGAATGTGTGATTTTGATTTCTAATATCCTTCTGTCATTGGGAGAGCTAAAATAGCAGCAAGTATTGCTGTGTATGCCCAGCAGTAAGGCCATTTTTTTGGCAGTAAGGCCATTTCTCCACAAGGCTGTGGAAAGATTAAAGTATGAGATGCTTTAATGTATCATGATAAAAAAACGAGGCTGTGTTGTAGTTGAGAAGAACAACACCAGGTTGTCCCAGAAAGCAGTGTCCTGTTCTGAAGCAGTCCTAGTGGAAAGGAAACTCAGTGCTGCGGCCCTGAGCTGCTCTTGCACCTATCGCAGATGCTCTGGGATACCTGGAGGAAGCCCTGGCAGAGGTTTCTCTCTTAGCTCCCTAGCTCCAGTCCTGCTCTTCTCTGTTTAGATGGTAAATACTCAGAAAATGTTCTGTCCTGAGATATGTACAGCAACTAGCACTTAAGGTCTTGCTCTCAGGGCACTGTGGCGATATGAATAATAATCCTAAGCCTGGGAAGCAAGGCACGTTTTCCCTTTGCAGCATAATAGCACTTGAAATTCCTCTGCTGTCCTGGGTTAGATGCATGCTGACTCAGCAACATAAGGAGACACTACAGAAATATCTCAGTGCTATGGGTTTGTGACTCTGTTTCTACAGCCATGTAAATCAGAAGGAACTCTGCTGGAATCAGTGTTTTATGTACTGGTATATAACTGTGGGAAAGAAGAAAAGATTTGTTTTGAAAAATGGGAGCGGCAGCTTGCTTAACGCTTCTGTCCTTGCATTAAAAACCCCAAATGTGTTGATGATGTTTTTCTAATGGGCTTTAAAGACTCAGCCCTTAAAATGAACAGGTTCATGAATAAAAGAATTGTTCCTGGCAAGGGATAACTGCCAAAAAATATATGTAATTTATGGCACTAAGAAAGAAATACTGATGTAATAAATGAGTTAGTTTCGCCATTCGATTATGCAGCTAATGTTATGGGTGCTATAATCTTCAAGTTGTTTCCAGTTTCTATTTTGTTTCGTTCCCACATCACATAAATACTGCAAAGTAGTTTCTAGTTCAAAATGGGTGAGTAGTGTGAAAAGAAAACTTCCCTTTGGTCTTTTTCAGATTAAGTAGCCCCCTGCCATGTGAATGTAGTTGTCTATCAAGCATGTCAGGTACCAGCGTGCTGCCCTGGGTGTCTGTTCTCATCAGCTGACCTGGGCGATGTCCATGGTGGAGAAGGCTGGATCAGTTTGACAGGTCCCCTTGTAACATGTTTCTGTAAGTTATTACCTTCTAATTATACAACAAGAACAACATTCTTCTGTGTTGTGTATTCTTCATTTAGTGACCGTTTCCTTTCGTAAGGTGAAGGATGACGACTTGGTTTTGTATTTTGACATGGGGGGGGTGGGGAATTTAGGGGCTCAGAGTTGCTTCTGGCTTTGTTCTGTTAGGTTCTGTTATGGACCCTGAGCAGCCAGCATTCCCTTTACTGTGAGGGTGCCGAAACACTAGAACCAGCTGCTCAGGGACGAGCTGGATTCTTCTCTGGAGATAGTAAAAACCTGCTCGGATACAATGCCCTGTGATGTGCCCCAGGCAAACATGCTTTGGGGGAGAGGAGGGAGTTGGACTACGTGGTCTCTAAAGATCCCTTGCTACTCCAGTGATTCCGTGTTTCTTGGGTCCTATGATGCCCAAGAGAGCAAACGATGGAGTCTGTTCTCATTTTGAAAATTAAGAAAACAGGGAATTTGGACCAATGGAGTTTGTGATTGTTGTATAAAACTGTGACAGCAAGATGCCTGGCTAGCAGTTGATCTCTGCTAAATACCTGCTTTTGTTTTTGTTTAAAAATTGAAGTGCAGTGGTTCTTTGCCAGTGCTTTGAAGGAGTGTCATCTACTCTGAGGTGCTGATTACCCCTTAGAACTAACATAATCTTACTATTATATAGTTCTCAAATCATGCTGTACTGGAGATTATATTTGTCTCCACTTATCAGCTGGAGAAATGGTCTGAGAAAGAGGAACTGATGGCCTCCCTGAGGTTTAAAAGCATGTTCCAAGGCAGAATTGGGAAAGAGACTCAATTCCCGGTTAGTGCTCTACCCATAAGACATTGCTTCTGATTCAGCTGGTTAAACACAAGTTGAATTCTGATGTCTGATGATATTGTCCAAAGTTTTGGGATATTCTTACTGCATAGCAAATATCTGATCAGCTAAGACTGCTGCCAAAAGCTGCTGGAAAGCCAAGTACTTTATGATCAAGCTTTTTTCTTTCAGGATGTAATAAGAGTGTAGATTTATAGAAGAGGGCTGGTTTTGTCAAGCAGAATAGGCTTGAGGTAGGGACTCTTGGGTCTGTTAGGTCTGTTTGGTCTGTTGAGTACCAGTCCCCAAAAGCTTTCAGGTGCTGACACTGAGATGTAGGCAGAATTCAGATGTCTAAACCTGAAAGCCCAGTCCTTAAATCCAGTCTGTGAGCCTGCAGGCTCCCGTTGGCACTGGGGAGTTTCCACAAGGCCCCATGAGGCCATGTGCTCTGGACTGCCTTGAGAATAGCCCATGGCCTTTCAGCTCTGCCTCGCAGGCCCTCCACTAAGCTGCTCGCAGCCTTTCTATTTCCAAGGGATATCTTGTGGGATATGTATTAGACATATTAATGCGTACTACAAGATTAGTCAGAAGTCATTTCAAAAGAAAGAGGAGTGAAAAGATGGTGAAATTCTTTTGTGTGGTTTAGTGTTCAGGGCAGTCTCCTGCATATGGAAACCTCAAAATTAAGAAGAGGGACTCTCACAGAAGCAGCAAGATACACCTCCTTCTGAAAAAGGTGATTCAGGTGGCATTTAGCTCAGCGTGAGGGTTGCTGTGAACACAGCTTGGATGTGCTGACTTTCTCCATGGAGCACTCGGTGAGCCTGAGCCTCACTCACAGTGATGGATGACACTGGTGAGAATGGGCTTGGTATCAGTGGTGATCTTCATTGCAAGAAACAAGTCTCTTTGGAGATCTGGTCCCTGGCTTCTCTGCAGTTCAGTTGCACATTCAGAGTAATCAGGGCTGCAAAGCTGGAGTGTTTTGCATACCCAGTATGAAACAGGTAGAGAAGTTTGAATGCAGCAGAGCTAGCAGTTTGTTTAACCAGAGAAACTGTCAAGGTCTGTTGTTGGTTTTGTTTGTAAAAATACATCTGGAAGATGTCATGAATGTGTAGATCTGAGGCTGTGTAAGGAAAGGCCCAAGGCCTTATGTTAGGTCTTAAAATCCATTTTATGGGATCACATGGGTGTCTTGCAAAAATTGCTGGCATTTCACGGATGTGACTTTTGGGTTATCCTAAAGTAGGAAAATAAGGCAGACAACACCTTATTTGCTCTCCAAAATAAGCTTCCTCAATTCATTCCCCTGTAACCTTGACAGTTAAGAGCTTGTCTGAGTAACATGAAGGATAATTTACATCAGAGTCCCCGCTCCTGTTAGTCCTCAGGTCTTTGCCTTTGATTTTGATGGTTTATCTTCAGACTTCTTTTATTTGTAAAAAGAGGCTGAATATATGGGCTAGGGGCTTATGTGCAAAAATGTGCTATTGGAATGCTAGAGAAACCAGAATGTGTAGTTTATTGAAATGCAGCAATTCCTAAATTTCCTAATAAATCAGGATACGGTTAGTCTTTTGAGAGTTAGCTCTTGCTTGTAGGGTCCATTAGTGTCCGAGTCTGTAGCTTTAGTTTGCCCGAGGAACTCTGAATTCCAAAGGGGTTTATCTGGCTTCTGCAAAGGAAGTTTTATTCTGGCTGTTGTTTTCCTCCACTGAAGGAAATTCAAAGCTATTATGTGGTAGTGTGAAGAGGTGAGTGGATGGGGCATTGCTTATATTGGCTGTGCTTGTGGTAAATATTCCTGAGCACAATGCAATGAGTAGAAAGCCTGAGCTTTAATTGACAGACTCAGACATGAAAGGAGAGACCTGTTTGATGCATTTCTCATTTCTGGGCAAACAGAAGGTCAAGCTAATTAGTTCTCTTGATAACTTGCTTACTCCACTGTGGGAGAACTTGAATGTGTCTGAACAAAACTGGTTTGCGATGCAACAGAGAATTACCTTCCAAAATCATTAAAGAAACATTAAGGAAATCACAAGTGTAATGCACCTGAGCAGATTACAAGGTTCTGTTAAACCAGTGCATACTTAAAATTAGCTCTAATTTTTGCCTTCATTTAATGCACCCTCATCTCTTTAATGAGGACTCTTGCGAATTTGTATAAAGGGGGGAGACGAAAGTGTCCCAAGGTAGCAGTGGTTTTGCACAAATAATTCAACCAGTTGTTCTCTGGTCAGATTTAATAGCCGATAGTACTTTCCCTAGTCTGATTGCACTGAAGGTGCACCCTGCACTGAGGCTAGCTTTGTCTCTCACCGTGGTCAACGTATATCTTGTAATTATTGAAGGTTAATGTGGTCATGGGTAAGAGGAAATCGGTCAAGTTAATGCACTGCAGTGTTTTACTGAAGAGTGAAGGGTTTTTACAGCCACCCTGTGACTTGAATCTTCACGGAAATGTGATGCGTTGGTGTACTCTGTGAGACCTGTGAATTTATATTTGTTGTTTGACGTAATCTAGTAGAACAACTTTTATGATTAAACTATTTTGTAACCTATTTGTAAAGGTCTAGCACTCTGCTTCCTTATTCCATATCCTACAAATTCAGAGGAGAGGAAAGCTGTGTCTGCAGTAGAAGCTGTTGTTGTACCTATGCGA
Source organism: Ceryle rudis (assembly GCA_033439905.1). Taxonomy (NCBI): domain Eukaryota; kingdom Metazoa; phylum Chordata; class Aves; order Coraciiformes; family Cerylidae; genus Ceryle; species Ceryle rudis. The sequence continues at coordinate 63,828 of JAAGNO010020513.1, read as the reverse complement.
TGCTGTTTCTCACCACCCCAAGCTCTCTGGTTTTGCATCCAGGTCTAAACAGTGCTGGTACTGATGCGGATGGAAACCCATCCGGAAACCCATATGTTACTAACCTGTGTCAGTGGGAGTCAAACAGGATCAGGATCCTAGAGTGCTGCACAAATGTAGTTTTAAAATCTTCTCACCTTGAAATCCAAAATCACCAGGCACAGAGGGGAAGAAATACATTTGTTATCTACATTTGGGAAGCTAAGTCCAGGAGACAGTAAGTAACTTATTGCAGCTCCCTTGGGAGAGCAAGTCTAGGGAAAATAAGAAGTTGGAATCCATATCTCCTGAAATGTGGTCTCATTCCCCAGCAGTGGAAATACTTTGCACATTGATGCATCTAGCCCAAAAATCAGCCTGTTCTGGCACCATGAGTTGAGCTGTTTTCTGCAGTGAAAGAATAAACCTCTGGGGAAGTTCTCGAATGCTTTTGGAGAATGGTTTCAGAGGTGTTTAGTCTTTTTTAGTTAGCTACTTTTACCCTTAAAGCTGTTCTGTGGTTCAAATCAAAAATGCATATAGATTTTGAAAGTAAAAGTAATGTGCAGGTAAGTGTGGTTTCAAAGGTGGGAAGTATTTAAATGTATTTTTTTTTTCCCTGTTGTTTTTCCCTTGCAAAAAGGGCTTGTGTTTTAGCAGAAAATAGTAAAAATTGGTTTAAACACAGGGGCTAACATTAATTTTTATTTTAGATGACAGTATGAATATTGTAGGAAGGAAAATGTGTCCAATGTTAAGTTTCTCTTAAATGTGTGTAAGGCCTAAATGTCAACTCTTTAATATCAGGATCATTCCTGTTTACAGTGGAATTTAGTGTGTTTAACTTCCCCTTTGAAAGAAAAGGGAAAAAAATCTTTCATTTTTATTGATATCTGTGTAGCTAATCCTTCTTATCTTACCTCTTTCTTCTATGGTATATTCCCTGCTGGCTCCTTCTGTTTTTCCTTGACATCTAGACTTGGATCGTGCATAAACACCTGATGGTGTCAGTGGGACCACTGCATACATGAGCGTCCTCGCAGTAGTGCCCTGCCAGCAGTGACGACATTCCAGCCCCGAGTTTGACATTGACCCATGTTCCAAAGGCAGCGAGGAATAGTACTGCACGCTTGTGCTTAAAAGTACACTCGTGATTTTCAAGGGTTTACTTCCTAGTAGGGCTGAAAGGCAGCCCACCCCACACTGCTGGTGTAATTCTTAACTATGAAACCATATATATAGTGTATATAAGAAAAATATTTATTAGAACCGTGTGAACATCCTACTTGATCTTGTTTAATATTTCCATTTGGCAGTTGCTAAATGAATCCTTTATTTTTTGATGCATCTATGTTGTTCTTTGACTTCTCAGACAAAACTAAAGAAGTCATTTCACAAACTTTTTTTTTTCTTGACCTTAGACATTTTTTTCCTGTAGCTGTTGTCAAGATAAATGTAAATCAGAGTTTCCATGTGCCGTGAACAGATGTCCAGTGAAAAGATCTTTCTTTTTGCTCTAAAGTATACGGTTCATTCCTTTCCTGTCAGAGCTACATAGGAGATGTGAAACTAATTTGGATGCAGTTCAAATAATGATGTCACTTTATGCAGGTTTACTGGGTGACTTGTAATAATTAGAAACCATGTGTAATGGTGCATTTTATTCCCACTTTTTGATTTGTGTTAATGGATGGCAGCTGCTATTTGTATTACTTGAAATAATCCCAACTTCTTCTGATTCTGGCATTAGTATGGATGCAATCGTATTACTGGTCATAGTGCTTACTACTGTTAGTGTTCCCCATGGCTCTGTGTGACAAAACCTGCCCATGTGTGTAAGTGAACTCTACTTGAACTGTATTACTACACTTTAATGAAGTTCTGTTAAAACCGAAGTCCTTATGGAAAGTGACTATTAAAAAAATGCAGAATTTGAATATTGTGGTGTGTACTGAGAGAGACAGTGACTCATCTGAACAGAATGAGTTTTACTGAGGAAATGGTGAATAAGGCCTAGTGGAATTGTACTGATCTGCATCAGCAAAGACCCTAGATCAGCAATATTTTACTCTGACAACCTTCGGTCTTCCTTACATGAGCATTTTAATGAGAGGAAGCCTACTTGAATATTGAATTTGAGAAGTAAATTCTATTTGATTTTTCTATGAGAGAGAACTGGTTACTGTATTGCTGGAGGTGGCCTGAAGTGAAAGTCACACTAATGTTCTGTCTTCCCTGGCCTCATTGTGTGCAAGGTGTGTGGAACTGAGTCATCTCAGCCTGAAATCCAGAGAAGACACCAGGTGTAAAGGGAAGATATACAAGATGGATCATCCATTTTCCTTTCAAGTAGGAGTGCTGCTCAGTAATGCAGGGTAGCTCTTTAAAAAAGATATTTTGGAGGATGTCCATAGTCTGCAGCAGTCCCTTTCCCACCAGCCTATGCCAGCAGGCATCATAACAACAGTTACAACATCGCTCCGCTGCTCCATGGTTAAGAGTCACTGGGAGTAGAAGCTGACCAGGTACTGATTGTAGAACACCAGTGGCAAGCGTTGATATCTGTCCCCCCTCACAAGCCAAGAAGTGAGCCCAGCAATTAATTAACTAAGTATTCTTAAGTCCACAAGCAGAAAAATAGATTATTCTAGTTAGCAGTGTGGAACTTATTGCCAGTTGAATCTTGGTTTTTTTTTCCTCCCCTAAAATTCTGTTGTAGGGCATCAGATGAACAATTTTGGTGAGGAGGTGAGGTCAAGAGGACAGGAGTAAGAGTAGGTCTCTTGGCCTGTGCAGCTTACCTGCACCATAAACTGGAACGGAAGAGAGGTGTGTCCAGTGTGTCTTTGTGTATATACCCATCGGTCATTCCTTTGGCACAGTAGAATTTCTACCCATTCAGGGAGGCAGCTCTGTCATAAAATGAACCACATTTGATACTTGGTGCATTCTCCTGTGGCAAGGATTAACTTCACAGAATCCCATTCGAGTGGAGCACATCTTCACTGTCTCCCAGAAGAGGCTGCCAATGATCATTCATATGGAGCATTTGCCCCGTGGTGTGACTGTCAAGACACAATGTTTTGCTGAGTTTTTATAAGCCTTAAATAAATATAAACTATTTTGAAGTTCATTTATTAAAAGTAATGCCCCTCCTCAGAGTCTTGAGGATACTCCTGCTTCTAGCTTCCCCTCCAGGTAGATGACTCTATACTGCCTGCTTAGAAAGGTGAGTAGCTGCCCATAGGGTAAATGTGTTTGCCTTGAAACTGCTGCACCTGAATAAGATGCTGCTGATGTTTTTCAGACTTTTTCTTGCCAGTCTGTTACTAGACAACATCAAGCACTATTTCATCACTTTAAGTAGGAAAATGAAAGTACTTTTAATGCTCGAGGAGAATCATGCTGGAAACACATTAAACAACTTTGCCCACTTCAAAACTGGTTAAGTTTTTGATGTTAGTGTTTGTAGTACTACAATTCCCAAAGGGTGAAAGGGTTGGTTTGAGTCCTATTTTAGTGCTTTCCTCATGTTTGAAATATTTTCTTTTTTTAAAAAGTAAATACTAAAATTCTTCCTTCTCGTGTAAGCCCATGGATCTAGTGCACACAAATAAGATGAGCATCCTGATAAAATGATGGGTCTGGCTGCAATGTGTGTTTGTAAGTCATCCCTGAATGGATTGTTCTGCAACACTAGCAAGTACTTTGAAGTCTTTTTGAAGTAGTTTTAAATTGGCACATTTAGCAATAACCTGCTTCCTATTTTACTTTGAATCAGAGTTTTAAGGCCACTGTAGAAGTTTTGGTGGATGTTGAATGGGGACTCTACGTGACTTCTTCCGGGTCTCTTGCGTGCTGGTGGCAGCTGGAAATACACAGGTCCATGAGGAGTCCTGGGCTCTAAGGTAGCACCGTGCGTTCCTCAGGCTGCCATTTGCTACAGCTTGAAGTGTACAGTTTGCAGTTGATAGTAATTATGTATTGGTATTAAACACAAAGGAAGGATGTGCTCATGCAGGAGCAGTGAGATGTGGGCCTGCGTGAGTGAACAGAAGTAGAGGAGGTGGCAGAGATGGCAGCTCATGTGGAGCAGAATTCAAAATACAAAGTCTCACGCATGTATCTAGGAGACTTTGAGTCCCTAGAACTGGAGCCATTAAGTTAGAATTGCTTGACTCCCTTTGCCTCTGAACTGCAGAAACAGCCTGCACATTTTAATAACGTTGTGGTATGAGTAAGGACATCATTGTGCACAATTCTTTTGCTGACTCTAGTAATAAACCATTCTGCCCTTTATTTATAGGACTGCCTCAAGGATCTGACAGGAGGAATTGAGTATGCTGCCAAGATATTAAATGAAATTCCCCAGAAAGACATTCAGTGCACTAAAAGAGCCTCAAAGGCAGAAAGGGAAGGAAATGGGCAAGGTAAGTCATACATAATGATCTCGGTTGGCGTCCATTGATCTCATCCAGCATCCTTTGAGAGCGGAATATCCATAAAAGTCTTTTAGAAGTCACTTGGATATTCTGGGTAGTGTTTGCGCTCACAGACATGCATTGTGCAGCAGTAAGGTTAACTGTGACAAGCTATTTTCTTTTGACCCAACTGATTAAAAAATAAAAATAGTTGCCACAGTCCACTGCAGTTAATCTGAAAAGTCAGCGAAGAAATACATTTTATTCTCAGTATCTTCAGCTCTCTGCATTTTCCCCTGGTTTTCCCTGAAGGGGAACCATCAACTCGGGGCCGCACTAGAAGTAATGAAATGCTCTTTGAGTTTTTGCTGTCTCTAGCACGGGCCAGTGATGGATACTTGGGGTGGGTATAGGAACAGGGCAAGCCCTTAGTGCTGTTCTTCACAGTCATGTCTGTTATATTTCAAGTGACTGCGTAAAGCAAAAGGTGTTGATATCTATACAACTTGGACAAACATTTTACCTTTGGAAAATTGTATTTTGATTGAAGGAACTGTGTGCTATCTGACGAATAAGTTCCATAAAAGCTCAGAGTGTGGGATTTGTTCTTGGGTTTGGGTCTTTTCCTTGAGAAGGAATATGTTTTGAAGCTGAGTTAGCTTTCTGACTTCAGTGCTTGAACGGCAGCTTTGAGGAGATCTGATAATAAGAACGAACAGTCTGTGAGGGATCAATAAAAGGTACATCCCTCTTTTGAAAATGCACTCTAATGCATTAAGTCAACGTTCTCCTAAATACAGGAAGGCAACAAAAATATTTCTTAATATTTCAAAGTGCTTCTAAGATGGGCTGTGTCCATGGCTGTGGTGAAGGCACAGGGACTCACCAGAACACCCACAGTCAGTTGGCTCTGACACCGTTTCTGTACAGCCAGCTTGTGGTTTGCTTGCTTATGTGTTACTTTACTTCCTGCTATAGACTCTTAGTAGTCTTGTGCACAAATCTAGTTTCTTAACTGAGCACATCTTTTTTTTTTTTTTTTTGTGGGAGATATTTGATGTGACGCAGTCAACCGGGATTTAAAAGCTGAGAGTTATCATGAGTCAAGGACAACCTCAGTCTTTGGGTAGCTTATGGTTCCATGTTCCAACATTATGGTTGTAAATTATGTAACTAATCCTTCCTGTTGCCTCTACCAGCAGAAACATAAGGGACTATTCAAGTTTTATCATGCTCTTAAAAACAAACCAAAAACAAAAAGAAACCCCCCCAACACACAACTGAATCATTGTCTCTATTTAAATTACGTTGAAGTGGTGCTTGGAGCTGTGCAAACTCTACAAGAAAAATCGAAGTTACCATGTTTGTAAAGTGACAATCTCTCTAACGTTGCTCTAGTTGTTGATTGGGTAACTGGCAAAGGAGGCAACATCTTTCTCTTTTTCCTCGTTAAATCAACCCTTTAACTCTCTTTTTCAGTTTCCACAAGGTAGTTTATCATGTGCATTGTATTCACAGGCACTGGATAGCATTAGGCAGGTGGATGTAAGCTTCGTGTTTCTGTCTGGGGTGTTTTCACTCTTTTTCTTTTTTTTTTTTTTTTTTTTTTTGTTTGTGTGTTCCGGTTTCTGTGGGGGCAAGTAAAAAATTTTATGTTCTCGTTTTTACAGGCACTGTTGTTTTCAACAGGAATGGTTCCTT